>JBBPNU010000650.1:0-14579 GCA_038091055.1 Leccinum angustisporum
ACACCTTCTGGTACACTTTTCTGAGTACACTTTTTTTGTACACTTGGTACACTTGCCCTACACTTTTTCGCTTTTTTTTGGTACACTTTTCTGTACACTTGGCTTGGTACACTTTTTGTACACTTCAAGGTGCGAAAATCTATTTCCAAAAAAGGAAAGTCATTATTTCTGTTTGGAGTCATAACAAAAGTTGTAGCCCCTATTTATGTGATCCTAATGGTGCAACAATCTAATCAATTTGATCTAATCTGGATGAGATATGAGGAAATGGTCCACGAAACATTGATGAAAAAAGTGGTTTCTTGGTAAACTTAGTACACTCTGTCCTACACTTTTTGTACACTTTGTCCTACACTCATTACACTCTGTCCTACACTTTTTCGCTTTTTTTGTACACCTTGTCCTACACTCTTAGTACACTCTGTCCTACACTTTTTCGCTTTTTGGTATACTTTGTCCTACACTCTGATTTTTTTACACTTGGTACACTTTTCACTACATTTTTTTGGTAGTTCATTACTTGACTACACTTTGGTACACTTTTGACTACACTTTTTTGGTAATCCACTACACTTTTGACTACATTTTTTTGGTACACTTGGTACACTTTTGACTACATTTTTGACTACACTTTTTTGTACACTTTTCTTGGTAGTTCACTACACTTTTTTTGCACACTGTTTTTGTACACTTTGACTACACTTTTTTTTGTACACTTGGTACACTTATCAGTACACTTTTTTGGTAGTTCATTACCTTTGGTAGACACTTTCTTTTGGTAGTTCACTACACTTTTGACTACACTTTTCAGTACACTTTAGTAATCTTTTGACTACACTTTGGTATACTTACCATTCTCCTCATCTCCTTCCTCATTCCCGCTGCCTGTGTCCTCCATCTATCCTCCGGCAATAGCTTGTGGAAATATCCATACCCTGTAGCCACTGGACGTCAAGGTAAGCGTATTACTGCTCGGTTACATACAAAAACTTACCATTCCAAATGCCTCCATGGTGCAAAGACCCTATGTCTCATCCTCTGTCAATGTCCTTGCTTCTCTTTCTTTGAACCTATCTGTCATGTCAAAATTAAACCACTTGATTTTATGTTATATGTGCAGCGGTAAGCATTTCCGTAGGAACTTTGCATCCCCTATTGAATCCTGAATATCATCAAAAAATATTAGGAACTTTGGGGGGGCTGGATTGCCTTCTTTCCAGCCCCCCGAAACAAGAAATCCAAGGTCCATGTAAGATTTGAACGTATAATTGATCTTCCTGACACATAGGTGTATATTTGGATGGTCGGTCAGAGTGCAGACCATCACAAGATTATTGGTCCACAAGTGTAGCTCCTTTTTGATGTCGGCCAGAGTCTCCGGTGTAAGAGTGGCCGATGTGATCATGTATGGTATGCGCCATGGTAGGATATAATGAAGATGCCGTAATTCCCGATATTCCGGACGGAAATCTCCCCATGATGTGATACAGTGCACCTCATCAAAGATGTAGCCAATGATGTCTGAAACAAACTCAGCCTTCTGAAGCAGGGTTTCAAAACTGCCTCTGGGCTTCATTAACTGTTCTGGGCTAACAATTATTGCTCTATAGTCTAGATTCCCAATTGCCTAGCCCAGCTAAGTAAAATAATCACTTTCTTTGTCAGAGGCAGACTTACCTGAAAGTTCTCGTATGTAGCCGTGTCGGCATTGATTGCAACACTTCAAATATTTGCCTTTGAAGGGACTCAACACTCTGCTGGCCGAGTTGATTGAGTGGAGTAACAACTATTTGAATTCTGTCTTGCTGATATAACAAAGGCAACCAAAATGAGAGTGTCTTCCCCATGCCGGTGCCTGCAATGCAGACGATATCTCGATCTCCTTGGAGGAAGGCTTCAGCTATCTTCAGTTGCCATAGACCCATGATGGAGTCTTTCTGAAGATATCTTTGGCGTGTTCACAAATTACTGAGAGACAAGTTACGGGGAGGTCTTTAGAGGGTGGAGACATCATGAGCGCATACTCTGAGTCCACGTCCGCCAGTGCCAGTCTCGTGTGCTGTGCACATGCCAAGATCAGTTCTAATAAATAACATAAGCAAGTTGTATTTATTTTATTCCATAGTTTTTCTGTATAATGTTGGAAGTCCACTGCCTGAAGCAAGTCAGACTGGGTGTGGCTGATGCTGTTTACAAATGTTTCTTTCCAGCCGCTACAGGAGGGTTCAAGGAATAAAGTTGGCAGTCTTTGAAAAAGTTCACCGCCACTCGGAAAGGTCCATCACTCTAGTAGACTGACCTCAAACCCTCCTGCAGTGGTGGGTAGGAGCCTGGCTAAAAGAACGATTCAATTGGTCTGCTAAAAGACTGGTTTCAATTGGTCTGCTAAAAGACTGGTTTCAATTGATTTTTTATTGGTTTGATGAATTTCTTGAATTTCAAAAGACTGGACTTTTTTTTTTTGAATCTGAGGCAACTTTGAACCATGGTCCTACTGCAACTGATTAAAGTCCAGTCCAGTTTTGGTCTTTTTAGGGGTCTTGAACTGGACTTCTTATCACTATGCACAACACTTGACCAAGGTGAGCTGCCAAGCATCATGTAAGCTTGTTGGACAAGATTGTGACTTCCTTTTGCATCAGCCTGCCTTCTTGAACAACTTGAATGGATATGGTTTGGATCATTTGAATGTCTTCAACATTTGGTTGATCATAAAGAAGACAGATGTGGATGGAAGAGGAACAAAAAAGATAGCAGGAAGTGGAAATAATAATTTGAGCAAGCCAAGGATAATCTAAGAGGCTCAGGTTTGGAAGTAGACATGCAATTGCATGAGTAGACATAGTGAGCACTATTGGAATTGACATTGGAACATGACTTGTCAAGACTCAAGTGATATGGACAAAGGTCGGATAAAATTTATGCACTGCATTGAAGACTTGTACCACACGGCACAATGACATGCTTTGTACTGCATTCTAAAGCCTAAAATCTGTGTGGTCACACACCCCAGCTGCCAACAAAATGGAGACTGATGAAATTCTCTGTCATGACATGTCACAGCTGCTGACGTCAAATCAAAGTTTCTGTTGAGTATGTCATGCATCACAAGAGCTATTGAATCAATTGAAATGGTACAGTAATTACTGTTTCCATCCTTTACTGCTCATATTGAGTTTGATTAGGGGACACAATGTGTTGCTTGAGGTTGTTGGCATACATTACAGAGTCACCCAATGGAAGACAAATAATATGTTAACATCAGGATGATCATTGCCTACATACTAGCCTTTGATAATAATTGGATAGTAATGTCGACCACATGTTTTCTGACAACTGAGGACTCAACAGTAGAGATGGCATCTATTTTTGCGACTATATCCAACCATTCCATCTCAATGGACCAAACCTGGGCCATCCATTGTGTGATATAAATACACTTGTTGAGTTTCTGCTGAGATGAGATCAGAAAATAAGTGTAGCATAATCACAGTTACTAAGTAGATTCATTATTCAGATGAGTGGTAGGGTATAGTAATAAGTAAATAACTTTGTTGTTAATGGCACTACAGTATTGGCCAGTCAAAAAGCCTTACTAGCACTGTTGAGTTCTTTTGAATGATGACTAGTCTGAGTCTATGTGTACACTTAGCATTGCTGGATCTGTGTCAGACTTTAATAAGGCTTTTCCACAGTGTCTTTACCCTCTAATATTTAATGATCAGTTCTTGGAGGCCACAGCTTCAGTTCTCCCTGGAATGGTATCACTTGTAATAATTAGAGATCTTAGTGTTATGCAATGACTACTTGCAATGGTGTCTGCATCACTCTGCATCCCAGCTGCAATGTGTGATGCATCACTTGGAAGATCATTGAAAGAAACAATAGACCCTTAGATTGACCAATCAGAAGCCTCATATCGCCAGCTTTCTGCAACCATTTTGCTCATATTACATCCAGATTAGATCTGATTGATTAGACTTTTGGACCATTGAGATCACACAAATAGGGGCTATAATTTATATTATCATCCAAAAACAGAATAATGACTTTCCTTTTTCGGAGAATATTTTTGCAATCTGCCCCTTTTTGATAGAGGGAGCTTTCTAAATGTATGTAGGCACAAAATTGCACTTGAACAAGTAGCAAAATTTGTGTTGCATTGCTGACATAACTTGTGTGTTGTATATGCTTACAAATTGTAAAATTTCGAAGTCAGCAGCCACCAGGTATTTAAACCCAGCACTCATTAATTTTAATTTCTACACTCTCTCTTCTCTCCACTACCATCTCTCTTCCACTTCAACACTTCAACACTTTCATTCCATTACACTTCCTCATCCACTATTGAATATTAGTATTTGTTGTTTATTTGGTAAGTGACACTATTTGTCTTCATTTAGTTACTAACTTAGCTTAGGGTTGTCTGGGAAAAGTCTAGAACAAGCTGGGTATCTGTAACAGTCCAGCTTTGGACAGGTCTAGCTAGTTAGGTACCTTGCTAGGGGAGCTGGGGGTACTAGTACATACCAAAGTGTTGTAGTCTTCTATGTAATGGTGTGTGTAGAGTCAATTTGCTTGTAATTATGTAATAATGGATGTGATTGTACTTGTATCTTCATTTAGTTTATTGTTACAAAACACCAAAAGCAAACACTGTCCCTTGTCCTCTGTCCATCATTTCTGCATGATGGCGGACAAGCGCACAATTGTGCATAACAGCGAGAACGATGACGACAGTGACAATGCTGAAGATACAATGGTCAACAATTCAGGTTCAGACTTCCTGGCAATATGTCAAGTCAGACCAATTGTTAAGGTGATTCAAGCACCTTTTCAGACTCAATGTTAGGGAGTATGTTGCAGCCCTCTTCAAATAATGATGGTTCTGCTCACACCTGTTTCTCTGTGTCACATTCATCATCACAAGGTTCAGCACCACCATCTGTGGTGCATTGCTTTTCTCAGATCACAAATCTTCACAGGTGGCCTCAACCGTGCCAACAACTTGCCGGTTTCTCAAATGAATCACACATTCATTGCTCAACAGCATGGGCCAGCGGCGCTGCACGGCCTCTTTTCTCCAAATCCTTGGTGACAGCATCCATCAGCTTCCTTGGACCCTCCTTCAATAAGGTTCCACCACTCACTGTCCTTACAAATTCAGGAATTGGACAATCATGAACATGATATCACTCCTGTGAGATTAAAGGAAGCCTGGTCATAGTCCTGGCAGTGAGGAGGACAGGTAGTCCAGGGCATCGGTGATGTGATAGATGGAGAAGGGGAGCTCCATAGTGAGCTATGAGGCAAAGAGGAATAGTTCGAAAGTTGATGGTAACACGTAGATATCAGAAAGTGTTTTCCTAAACTAGTTACAGGTCTTTTAGAATCTCTAGTCATTACTGAGACTGTATAGCTACATCTAAGATAAGTGTAAAGGCTAAACATGGAGTCTCCAGTCTGTGACAAGCATAGACTGGTATACCTATGGAAAGTCCAAGTATACAGGACTATTGATATAAAGTGAAATAGGTCTGGACTGCGAAAAGCAGATCCAGAGATAGGTAGGAATGGGGGCTACAACCTCCAGGATATCAATCAAATAACTGACCAACTTGGCATACCCTGGAAACCATCAAAAGATATCATGTTCTCGCCTAACCCTGTTTTCATTAGCCTTATCTGGGACCTTGACAACCGAACAGTCACCCTTACCGAGCCCAAACATGTCGAAACGCACATTCTCCTTGAGGTCCAAAAATTACATGGTAAATTACTACATCTTCCCAGCTGGCAGAGCATACCTGGCCAGCCTCAAGGCCATGCTCAGAATCTTCAGAAATAACCTAGGCTTCAATTCTAGGACCCTCCTCGTGACATGCCCAACAACTTATTATGGTGGCGAGCCATCCTCTCCACCCTGCCTCTACTCATGCTCCCTATCCCCACCCTCCAACCTGTCCTCAGTTTTCACGCCTTCTTTGATGCAAGCACAGATGTGGATGTTGGAATTACAATTGGAAACAGGTGGCACACATAGATGCTTGTCTCCAGCCGACAAGCCAACAGGCATGAGATTGGTTAGGCTGAATGTGTGGTGTTGAACTCCTCGTGCTCATCCTGGCAACTAGAACCTCCAACCTTCATTTCAAGGTTTTCAGAAACAACCTTGAAGTTGTCGAGGCCAGGGCAAATGGCCGCAGCCGCAGCAGAGCAGTTAACACAGACAACTGGCCACCACATTCTACAGAACACTCAGTGCAAACTTTTCATCAGCTATGTCCCCAGTAAGAACAATCCTGCCGACCCCCCCTCCTGTGGCCTTTATCCCCATGCACGTCACCTTCTTTCAAACTCAACCATGCTTCCCGAGCTCAAATGTTTCCTGTGCAACTGCCCTGCATTCTGTGCCCCAAACCCCTTTACATCTCACGCTACTACCCCCTCACTCCCATCCCGAATTCCACACCCACCTCTCTGCCCCAGCACTCCACCACCGCCTTTCGACCCTCCATCTTCCGCCCGCCTTTTAAAGCCAAGCTTGTTCCCCCGCTGACTCCAACTCCATGATCTCCTACAAGGACATTAACCATGTTTATGAAGTCATAAACCTCAGAGCTTGAATCAACAACACCAACGAGACTTATGGAACCAGCCTCCTCACCTTCCCAGATAGTGCAGTCAACCACCTATGTACCATTGGTACTCTGTATATGTGCAAATGGATATACTTCTGGGCCCAGTTGGACAACAGCCGACTCATTGTAATAAAATATTGTACTCTTGGTACCAGCTGAAGAAACATTTTTTGTGATTGGCTGCTGGCCAAAGGTGTGAGAATTCAATACCAAAAAAAGAAAGTATCATCATGAATGTTATAGGCTCTATTTGCATAATTTGATATATTTTGTCCAGCTGGGACTGGAACAATATATTGAACTATTGGGTCCGGCTGAGTATGTGAGATTTTTTTTGCAAAAAGGGAACAGATTGTAATAAATTATATGGATAATTTCATACAGCTAGAGTTGAATTAACATACTGTAGTAGTTTATACCATTGGAGAAAATGTTCACAAATATCTTTTATATAGTGTGACATAACCCTAGGGATCCAAGATTTCAGTATCTAATTCTACATAATGTGCTCCAATACCACTGCCCATGGCTAACCAACCCTCAAACTTAAGCTTCACAGGAACTGGGCATCAATATGGCATTTAAGAAAGAAGCTGAGAACAAGTCAGTTGATTTAATGAAATAGTTTACAAAGTGTACACCTGCCGAATATCAAGCATGATTGAAGCGAGCTGACACAATGGCCAAAGAATCTTTAAAGGAGTATGAGTCCATGATGAGCATGCAGATTGTTACTTTTGGTGATTTTGCCCTCTTTTGATCGATTTACTTCGTTATAGACTTTCTAGCGCTTTGCGCAACTTCTAACCATTACCATAGGATTCCCCATGGTCGGTAACCTTATCAAACTTTTCTCCTCGAAGTTCTAGACCTTTGTGTTCGCTCTATATTGCTCTAACTTCTTTTCTTCGAGTTCTGTTTACTTTTCCCACACTTGTGGCTGATTGTGGCTGGCAGTTGTTTGCTAGTATTTACAGCCACTCGACATAAGCCTCGGAGTCCTCTGTTCTGTTTCCCTTGGTTACTCACAGTGGACTCCAAAGTGATCCCTAAGTCCATATCTAGTGGTTATCCCACTCCCACAAGCTTTCTTTCCTTATCACAGATGAAGTACCAAAAGGAAGAAGAACATGAAAAGAACAAACTACAGTAGCAAAAACATTGCCAAGGTATCTACACTACTGAGATTGCTTGTGGCATATGATCTCCTAAGGAGGAGACAAGGAGGGTTATGACCATAGCATGGAAAATAAAGGGGGAAAGAAACACATGACAGGGATCAATTTTGTCAAAACCCTTTGTTATGCATGACAGGTACACCCAGAAAACCTATTTGATATCAGGCCGTATGACACGTGACCAAGAGCAAATCTTGTCTCATCAAACCCTTATGTGATGCATGACAAACAAATCAATTGAAATGGTACAGTATAAAGGCTTCAAAATCACTGATACTTGGGCTCAATCCAGCATGTTCAGAACTGCTGAAGAAGATCCCCCTGAATGAGGAGCGAACCATCTGAAAAATGATGCCAATGTGCTGGAAATAAATGAGCAATGTACTTGAAGAGAAAAGATTTTTACATACAGCAAAGCTGCTTTTGCACTGATGCCGGTGCAATGAATGTGCACATTACACGCAGGCTATTATAAGTACCCCTCATGCATTGCAGCAATTTCATACTTTGCAATTGCATGTATATCATTTGTGAATAGCACAGATAAGTGACCAATATCATACTCCTGCAAATTACACAGGATTAGATGTGTGCAGCAACTCCATGTATGATATTGGCAGCTGAAAAATTTTGAGTATTAGTTTAATCTCACAATTTGCAACCCACAAGATAAAATAATGGTTGAATCAATCACACTGCAACATGAGCTTTCTCTTACACTCTTTCTTGCTGCTATCCGCTTGTTGTCACACTGACTTCTGTAACTGTGCTTGAGTAACAAGCAGCACCTGGTGGAAGCACACTTGATCCACCATCACTGTTGCCGCTTGTCAGCTCAAACTCAGCCCTAGTAGTTGGACTCTGAGTCGTCATCCATGATTGTTGCTGAGCCGAACTCCAAAGCATTGTTGAATGAGCAACCATAACAGTTTGCTTAGTAAACAGAAGAGTGCAAGTGATGCATGAAGACTTCAGCCTTGGCAGTGTCGACCTAAAGAGATGCAACAAGTTACATGCGGACCTGTTCCACGCTTATTTACAAGTGCCCAAAGTTGATTACTTATGCGTGACCGTGGGCAGAGCACAACTTGAGGCTGCAATTTACATTAGTACAAAAATATTCGAGTCTGTGGACAATGAAACTGGCCTTTAGGTTGTCAAAATCATTGAGATCAATGGAAAAGATGTACCTTCTGATTTCCTGGTTTGTAGATACTCAACAATGGCACTGGAAGGTGGATGATTATCCGCTCCACTGAAACTTTTGGGTTAATCTTGTAAATGTGTTGGTTAATCTCCTCCTGAGTGACCAAGTGATCTGGATGACCATGATGATATGACTGCTATTGGTATAGCCAACCCAACAATTGAAATTAAAAGAAAAAATTGTTTGGCAACTTTGAATGTGAGGTTGAGGTAAAACTGAGGTACAAAAAATTGCATGACCTTTCCTTTACAGTTGAGTTGGATGTGATCAGGCAAGTTACACATGTGCATGTAGTCACCTCAATCCAGTGCAAAAGAGAAATCACATGACACATGTAACATCAGGTGCATTGTAAACATCTCACAAACAGTTTTCACAATGGTATCCCGATGGGCTGTCTTAGTTTCAGCTTGTCTATACAACAGTTGCGGCCTATAAGTGTTCAGCAGATAACTACCTCACCCTTCTTCAAGTAGAATGAACTTGTTCAAGAACACTGGAATGTTCAGAGAGCCACTGAAGAACCCAGATAGAGCTATTAATTGTCAAAGTTGTCAGACACATCTGGTGAGCTACTATCTATTGCATTTACATTGGACCCTGTTCTTTTTCTAAGATGCTCCGCACAGTTTTATCTCAAGTGTATCAAAGTCCACTGGAAGGAGATCATGCAAGCTTTCATCTTTGGGTTCCAATGGGCCCAGTGTTCCCATCTTCTTCACTGTCTCCACCATAATGAATGTTGATTTCACAGTAAGTAAGATCACTGAGTTTGTGTGCATGGTAGGTATAAAGACAATAGTAACTTTGTCTGCCTGACTGGCATATTTCGTCAATCAGATTTTTTTGGCTGCAAGATTGCATGGCATTGTGGGTGAGGGTAATTCAGGGACACGCGACAATACAGAAGGTCTGTGGTACACTTCCTTCTCCTTCCCTGTTGTACCCTGGCGAGTGATGTATGACTATGCTAGATTTGTTAATGTTCCTGTGAAATTTTCTACATGCGTTATCATACAAGGACCTCACTAGCAACTCCTCCGGTATAATTCACAGTTCAACAACCAACTCCTCTGACCCTTGACCATGTCTGCTATAGATGTCAGTCATGGTTGAGCCCACCAACAACAGCAGCAGTCACTGGCACTGTCTAGTGTATGCACCAAATGTTGTGTTCCCCACAAATAACACCCTCCTTTTTCCCATACATGGATCACAAATAGGTTGGACAAGTCTTATCTATTGGGTAATTGTGGATTCTGTGGTGCTCAAGAACTTCAAATGTTCTTCCATGAGGTGATGTTCCAATTTGACCAGAAGTGGCCAGTGAGTGATGAGTTATACCATCATGTCCCACTTCTCATGGCACTGTATGACAAGCAGCAGCAGGCAGTCGCACAGTGGCAGGACACACTCCATCAGGTAAGCTAGTAGGCAGTGTAACTACATAAAACAGTCCTTAATAATTTTCCTGAGGAACAATGAAAACAATATCCAGGTAAAAAAACTGACCAGACCAGTCTGACTTTAAAACATTAGCGGTAAGGACATGTCCCAGTTCTGTGCTGAGAATGCAAGTGCCATGGTACTCTCCTTGCCAGAGTTCTCATTCACCTTGAACAATATATTGTCAATATTTGTTGAAAAATGTTACATGTACCACTACTCCACATAGACCAATCATATCATACATAGTACATGCATGTACAAATAAGGAGCAATAGGAATAACATTGCTCCTCATTGCCCCGGTTGAAAATATGCCATGTTAAGGAGTTGCATCATGAAATATGAGAGGAGGGCTTTCTTTCACTAGCTGGAATCTGTTGCAAACTGTAATTTATGCTACTATACCCTCTAAACCATGTTCTACACATGTTCGACCCATGTTCGATGCAATGTTCAACTTTCCGCAGTCATGTTCGACACATGTTCGACGAATGTTCAACATGTTCAACTTTCCCATGCTCGGAAAATATGCTCGAAACTCATGTCTATGATCTCATTCTTGATACACACCTCCCCCTCATGTATGTATAACCCTAGTACCATGCATTGTAGTATAAAAGCATGAATGCAGCCAACAGAACAAGCCAGTCTTGTTCTTGTTGGAATTCCCTTTGACAACGACCTGACCTTCCTCTTCTTGAGTTTAGTAATTGGTGTGCCAGACGCTGTACAGTGTCATAGGTCGCCTTCATAATCAAGATCCTGGTAGAGAAAAGCAAGATCTTCAAGGAGCATATCATCCATGTCTCTGGCCTCATGGTAACTGTATGCACACTTGGATATTGTGGTGCTAGTCACACAAGTTGACACAACCATTGATGGATCATTTATGCAAGCCTGTCTGTCTGTGAAACGGACATACCACTGAGACAATGGGCTCATGGTAGTTGAGTTTTGACTTATTGTGGTGATGTGGTTGATGGTCTAGAACTTCGGGCCTGAGGCTGAACAAACCAGCTTTTAAGCCTTCAATGGCAGATCAGCAACAAACAAGTAAATAATTTGAGTAAATATAACATACTCTAACCATTGTTCATCAACCCAAGGCACTAAGCAGTACCAAAGGAAGGCTGTATCCAAGTAAAATGAAAGGAGCTGAGGCAGTTTTTGTGCTCGTAAATTATTTTATGTCCTGTTGGGACACCTAGGTCCTGAACTGTAAATACTTTTCATGACATCAGCTACTTCTTTCGGAACCAGCAAGGTGTCATGTCGCCACAGGTGACTCTAGTCAGTAATGTCTGTGAGCTAACCAATCTGCTACTAGACAATCTATGTAGTAAAGTGTAGCCCAAAGTGTAGTCAAGTGTACCAACAAAGTGTAACCAAAAAAGTGTAGTCTTCACAGAAGTAGGCTGATCTGCATGCAGTAACATCCCATTACAATATGACCCTATTCGCCACACATGTTGGCAATGATCTTATTATGTACCATGCTGGCATTGATGATCTTCTAGCAGTGCCAGGCTCCATCAGGTATATATTTGAGATTGATGACAAGATATTCTTTGTGGTCAAGCGGCAGAATGTCATTTCTGAAGGTACTCTTGACCCTTTCTGCCACTCTCCCCACTTTCTAGCTTGAGTTTATTCTGATACATGACCAGCAATGACCTGGAAATGGTAAACATGGGCGGAATTTTGTTTCATTATGTGCGATAGAGCTTCAAACCAGGTCATGTTGTTATTTTGGCCCATTGAACAGTATTTTGGGGAAGTCCCCATCATCTAGGAATATTTTCTTAATTAATTACCAATTGTGTGCTCGCTAGCTCACAAATATTTTTGGCCTTCAGGATAACATTGTAAGTATGGTCAAAGATGAACCATCCGACGAGTCGACGGGCTGCAAATGGCAAACTCAGGCAGGCAGCTACATGTTAGTGTGTCCTGAGCCTACAGGAGGTGAAGAAAATAGAAAAAGGCATGCAGGTGAGCAGGAAATCTGTGGTTCACCACCAAAGCTCATCTGATATGAAAGTATTTCCCACCGAACCAGACAGGAGTAAGACAGAAACTGTATTACACCAATAAAATGGCCACAACGTTAAGCACACCTGTGATACATCTCCCAATACCATCTGTTGAGGGATGGAATAAAAATTTGAAGGAAGATGAAAGCAAAAGGGAGAGCAGGTCTGCACTAAAGTTCCACAAAAGATGAATATGATGACTTTGTCAGAAGTGGAAGACCATGATTACAAAATCAGAAAAGTCAGCAATGGGAATTTAGAAGCCCAGCAATGGAAAGTCGAAGTGATACTCCACATACTTTCAACACTTCATCAACTTACTGGCATAGCATGACTGGGAGATTGACCCCTCAGAGGAATTATACAACTGGCCGAGCACTGTGTTGAGAGAGAGCAGTGACTTTAGTGGACCGGAGTTGTCAGTAGCCATGTGGACATTGCTCAGCCTGCGTGGTTCTCCCGATTGTTGGTGCAGGAACTGTTGGCATACACAACCAGTGACCAGTGATGTTGCCCAGAGTCTGGTCACTATAACAGTTTGTCGATGGCGATGTTCTCTAGAGTAATGGACAAATGCAAGTCATCTTTGATGAAGAATAGTTCTGATGCTGTTTGTGACACTGCTTGAATGGCTGTCTTCCAGGGTCCAGGAGATCCTCTGGCCAGTCCGGGACCCTAGAAAGTGGAAACTGGACAAGGAGCTCAAGCTGTTTAAAGAGCAACTCATACATCTTGGAGCCATCAAGCACTTGGATTTCAACTTGGGACCACTTTGCCAATCTGTTCCATTGGAGCGCTCATCTTGTTCATGTACTCCAAGTTGTGTCGATTGGCCTACTTTAATCTGTTCAATGTCCAGACTACGGTGGTCGCAAATCACTGGCATTCAAATCTCTGGAGTTGTGTGACCCATCTTGGAATCGTCCATGGCATGGAAACTCGCAGCAGCATCACTGTCACACCGGATTCTTTTACAGGGGTGTTTGAGTACGGCGAAACTGTATGGGGATCTGGGCATGATACAGGTGTTATCTTTGGTAATTGTAAACATCATTACTGAATTTCCCATGGTCGATAACCCTATCAAACTTTTTTACTTGAAGTTCTAGCTAGACCGTGTTCGCTCTACATTACTCCACACATCTTTTCTTTGAGTTCTACTTACTTTTCCCACACTGGTGGCTGATTGTGGCGCTAACTTTCTTGGACGGTTCCACGATAACTCAGTGAGGCTGCTTGCCCTGCGACATCTTTGCCATGCGATTTGTCACTTTCGCATCGCAGATTGGCTCATCATCACATTTTTGGCGTAAAGGACAGTTACTGTAACCCTGGCCTGCAGTTGGATGTCAAGTCTTCGCCTGATCCTATCTGTGAATCATGTGTAGTGGCTGTAAATACTGGCAAACAACTGGCAGCCACAATCAGCCACAACTGTGGAAAAAGTAATCACAACTCGAAGAAGAGAATGTGTATCAAAAGATGGGCGGAATCACCAAAAGTAACAGCTTACACTGTTTGTTGGTAAGTTCGCTCTGGCATGCAGTCAAGCAACTATGGCATCACTTATACTCCTGATCCTTCGACGTCTCAACTCTTCTCCATTTACTCGGATGTGAATCATGGTGGTTGCAAGGAAGAGCTGTCGACGGTCAACTGGCGCATATATCGTCAAGATTGGAAGTGGTGTTGTCACAGTTCTAGACCGCGTCCGAGTCATTCTGTCGACCCTCCTAGTGCTCTGCAGTCGAAGTCGGTCTGTGTTTACTATCATGAAAACTTACAATTCCCCTGAGGGCTATCATAGGGCGATCCGACCTCAAATTGAAGAAACTTTAGTCACACACTTCCACAAAGACTTTGTGGACCAGGTTATGCTCATCATGTCGAGACCACGAAGCAGCAGCCCAATACGAGTTTTTTTTTCTCTGGAAAAGCATTGACCAAGTGCACATGTGAATGCGTCTTCTCTGACAGTGGAGGAAGAACCCTCCCTTCGCAGTAAAGGGGCCGACATGTCAATCGTTCCTCAAACCATAACCAGTTCAATGTAAGCTTGACCTTTCAGCCAG
>JBBPNU010000651.1:0-14567 GCA_038091055.1 Leccinum angustisporum
CGAGGTCGAGTGCCGCGGAGTGCCGCATAGAGCCTAGCCGAAAGCTTCATCGGACCGGCGTACGTTTGCTCGCTACAAACCAACACCTTCCATTATGACGATACTAGGTCTTAGCATGAATTCCTGAACCAGGTTCGTTGTGGTTGAACGTTGACTTCTCGCCTGATTGAATCTATCCGGATTCTGGACTCACAGTTCGACCGG
The DNA here is from genome assembly GCA_038091055.1 of Leccinum angustisporum. NCBI lineage: Eukaryota > Fungi > Basidiomycota > Agaricomycetes > Boletales > Boletaceae > Leccinum > Leccinum angustisporum. Next base: position 205 of record JBBPNU010000651.1, read on the forward strand.
ATATCGAGCGATGGACAGACAGCATATGCGACATCTACTGACCTCGTAAGACCCGTTGACCCCTTACCATCATCGTATCCCCGACCTCAGGCTCCTGTCGTCTCTGTACTTAATACTCAGGCATTCCCAACAATCATCCCACCTCACAAAACCGACAATTCCAGTGTCCACGTTCTATGTATCAGGTAGGAAAGTATCTGCATAGTAGAGGCCACGTTCGATCTCAACCCGCCCCTGTAAGTCGTTCATCCTGGCCTCTTGCACAGGACTGACTCTTCTCAAGTTCTCTCTCTCTAAGATTGCATCTCGGTGTCAGTCAGGTACAAGGCGCAAAATTAACAGGAGTTTGCCTCTCCGACGAACGAGCGATTCGTAGTTCACGACAGCCTCGAATTCGAGGCAGGTGACAAAGACAATATCAAGATCGTGAAGGGCTTCGTCGTCAAAAGAAAACCCTAAGATCACCGATCAGCTTCATGTCGGATTTAGTAAGTGAGTTCGCAGAATCCATCTGTGTCACATAGGACCGCTGTGCCTTCAGATACCCTATGCTGGTACTCTAGAGAATTTCAAGTCGAAATATATGAACGAACATTAGGGGCGAAGCTTCGCGAGTTATGGCAGCAATCGCTGAACGGATCAGCATCAAGGAGAAGATCGAGTTATCGAGCTCGTACGCGCTTTGTGGCATTCATTTATTTCCTTTTCTCTGTTGCAGCATCGGGAAGCAGAGTGCGTCCGCAATAATGAAGTCGTTCAACTTCTAATGAAAATTGTACAATACTGGAATACGTTTCTGAAGAGTGCCGCCTTTCGCTGACGCACATTGGATGAATGAATGAAACTCATCCGTACGGACATTACTCAGGTTTGGAATTTCAATGACCCTGATCAAGTACGTTTCTCTCTCTTCACGTTGCCTAATGAAGCAACTATTCTTGTAGTGCCTGATGGATGATAGGGTCATAGTAACTTGCCCACTTCACACTGACAATCTCGAAGGTGACACTAGTACTGGTGCCGCTGCATCGTCGAATGGGTGAGTGGTTTGAGTTCAACGATACTAAATCAACATTTCATGCAGTTCTTGACCAAAATCGCATTGTAGAGCCTCATCGACACTATATAGAAGAATTATTGAGTTACGTGCTCAAGACGATCGAGCACTTGATATGGCGTTTCAGCATTGCGGACGACCAGCAGAGATAGGGCATTCCAGGCTTGGTGCCGTCGAGTTCTGGTTCTACGCAACGAGCGACATGCCATCAATATCCGCGTATTCTTTTTTGGGGATCACTAATATGTACTTGGGATGGAAAGACGTTAGCTCCTTTCCCCTGAACCCCGCCTAGGCTTGTGGACCCACCATGTGGTCTAGAATACTCATGGACCTCCGATGGGTCCGATCTGACAGATCTGGGCAGTGGGCACCAGATTACTCACACAAAAAACTTTTTTTGCGGACACTGATAGGCTACTCGGCCTTGAAAACCCGGGCGACTTGACTTCAAAGGCTGTAGATGCCATTAGCAAGTACTCAGAAAGTTCAAGAGACTCATCCGCCGATATGAGTCAATTAGTGTCAGGTCCTCGCAAACGACAACCCGAAATGGATCGTAATGAAAGCAAGTGAAGTCGAATACCAAAAGTAAGGAATACAGCGGGACCTCGTCCACGCTACAACGAGACAAGACTGAGACGAGGTACGAGACATCAAGGATTGTCTACCACGAAACAAGAGCACGACAGACAAAAGGCGAGACTGAACAAGGCGCGGATGCGGCGCAGGTGACTCGAGCGGACAAAACCCTTCGGACCCTTTCGGACTCTCGGCGGGGAAGGTTCTGACCGATTCTGACAATTAGAAACCAAGACGGACGGTCCGTGGACGGTCTTTTGCTGGCTATTGAATAGCACCATTCGATTCAAACGCCAATAGCATACGGTGGAGCACCGCTGCACACAGGAAGCCTCGTGGTTGCAAGGGCAACGTGGTATTTAAATCCAGTGATTTACGGCGCTTCACTCTCACCACCACTCTATCCAAGCAGATTCCAATCCCACACATCACTGTACCGAGGCATGCCCACCGACAACAATGATCATGATGCCACTTCACGACAAGGAACTCCCGATTCAAACCTGAAGATCTATGTGTCCAGTGAGACAATATTGTTAAACGCTCAGTAAAAGCTGCGTTCGACCCCGCTTTCCTAGCTATCGACATCAGTCTTGCGATAACTTCTCGTAAAACGATCAAATCTATCAAGCTGTTCCAGAATGACAAGTTTCTGAGAGAGGTCGGAAAGACCATTCGTGCAGGTGAATCACATCAGGTGGAATTCAGTCAGCCCCTGCTGTAAGTCGTCCCACATAGTTGTGAGCTTGCTCGAAGAGTCGACCGCTTCTTTAGTGCCCTTGACCCTAGCGATCGCATCCGCGCATCGGTCAACTGCAGTGTGCCCGGCAGCAAGCAAATGGACGTGGCCATCGAAGTCGATTTACGTGACACCGAAAGCACGCGCAATGAAGAGGGCATAATATGTTGGTTATACATCTGCGTGACGTCGTAGATTGCTCACTTCCTTCGATAGTGTATCGGAACAAGACAAGACAAATCGAAGTCGTGGTCACTGTACACAAGCAGTCGGTATGTGATTCGCCAAGTGTGTGTTGATCTATTTTGATGGGTTCGGCCAGCCATCTGCCATTACAGCCCAACCACTGTGAGCCATAGGTCTCGCAAGTTTCCACTTGTATGCTGATGGGCCTCCCCAATAGATTCCGTCTTTTGATCATCGGAGATGTAGTTGTTAGTCTTCTTTTACACGGATTTGACTGATTTTTTTTTGGTAGTCAGGAGTCGGCAAATCCACGTTGATCCACAAAGTATTTGGCATCGAAGACGTGGTGAACGACTTGATCCTATCGCACCCTATATGTTTGACTTACCTTTTTTTTCTTTAATCACGCCTCCAAGAACACTGGTGCTACTGACATTGAGCAGGAATTTACTTCTCCGAAGAACAAGACATTCGTGATTCATGCGAGCCTCGGATTCGAAACCGGTGATGAACACAATATGGAGATCATGAAAGAATTCATCACCAAAAGAAAGGCGATGCCTGAGATCAAGGATCAGCTTCGTGCGATTTGGTAAGAGGTCCCGCTGTATCGATTAGGGTCACTGACGAAGGAATCCAGGTTGTGCCTTGAGATACCCTATGCTGGGGGTCGCCTACTCGAGACAGGCGTGGAAAACTTCTTGCAAAGCAGAAAGGAGATTTTGGGCGATAGTGAGCTGTTTTGTTGAGGCGCTGTAGCCGCATAACTTACCTTGGACTCGGACGTTGTTTAGTTCCGCTCGTGGCAGTGCTCACCAAAGTAGATCTGCTCGATGGGCAGTTGGAGCTCGACCTACCTGAAGATGAAACACTGGAGAACTTTAAATCGAAATACCTACAGGAACATTGCGTCAAGCCTCTCTACGCCGCCGCGGGAAACGATGTGAAGTATATCACTGTTTCAAGTACGTCAGCGTAGCGTTGCGAACTCTGGAAGAGCAGCTTCTTACGGCACTTTAGCGTTGGATGATTACTCTGAGTCTCTTCTTGGTCTGCTCAAAGCTACAAACGACAACACGTCAGAGTATCATGTCGAAGAATTTCCCCGTGCCACTACACCTGCTCAGCACAGGAGCATCAAGGAGAAGATTGAACAATCAATAGGGTATGCACCTTGCGGTACTATGTATTCCCATTCCTGTTGACGTGCATTGTCGTAGAATGATGAAGAGGAGTGAGTCTGTACGGAAAAGACTATTCAACTTCTAACTGCGGTTGTAGGATACAAGCATACACTTCTGAAGAGTGTCTTTCGTGTCCACCCATTGAAGGAATGTTTGAAAACCATCCACAATGAGATTGTCGCTATTTGGAACCTTAATGACCCAGATAAAGTGCATCCCCCTCTCATTCGTCGTCTGCCGAAGCTGACAATCAGTGTTAAATGCGTTGCAGTGCTTGATGTATGATAAGATTATCAAGGCCCTTCCCGCTGATAATCTCGGAGACAATACCGATGCAACACCAACTCTTCCAGGTCCAGACGGAGTGCTTGGTTATCTTCTCAGAAAAAAGGATGCCAAGATTCTCATGGCCTACTTCGTCGATCTGATCTGCGTCATGAAAACCATCTCCCTCTTAGTCTCCAGTGACCAGGTGACACCCCAGGTGGTCGATGTCGCTGTGAAGGCATACGAGAAGCCAAAAGGGACCGTACATCAAGCTATCTACAAGTTCGATGTGAACATGGCCATTCTTCCCGGACTCGGGTGCGGCCCCGTGTGGGAGAAGATCGAGACGCTCATATGGCGTTTCAGCATTGCGGATCACGAAATCGAAGAGTTGAAGAACACGATCAACCAAGCAGTGCCGACAGGTTCCAGTTCTTAGTGACCAGCCTATCAATTGTTTGTACATGACTCCTTGTATGTCAACGACGTCCGAGTCGATCACCATCGATTCGACGTTTTTTCTTTCTTTTTCTTTCTTTTTCTTCTTTTGTGCGAGAGCTATATCAGGTTTTCAGGTTTAATTGAAGGATGCAATAGATTTAGAAAAAGGTCTTGTAGCCGACCAAATTAATCAAAGGCTCAGAGCGTCCTTATAGAAGAGATGACTGAAAGCGCAGATGCAAAAGTGGGAAGTACGACCTTAGACGCAGCCGTGTAGAAATTCTTGACCTTTTCACAACTGCCAACGAAGTCATCGCGCTTCAAGTTGCAGGGACCTCATCCAGCCTTGTACGTGCCAGCAGTGCACGTCGAGGCCTTGGTCCTATGGGTTGAATAAATTAGAAGAGTTTGAGCGATGACTTGACGTCCGTACGAGAAGTTGAAGATTTATCGTTCTCACTGGGGTACTCGCCTGTGTAGTAAGTAGTTATTACAGTCCACGGTTCTTCGGCGCTTATTATTTACATTCCTGAGGTCAAGTATTCTCTGTTTAAGCATGGTCAGTTACAGTCCAACACATACGGAAGAAAAGGGAGGAAATGATACCCGGTAACCCGGGCCACCAGGGTGACCGTCTCAGGGAATGTCACGGTCACGCATAAGCATCCGAGCCAGCACCGGTAAGTATTACCGTGACTACATATGTAGGTTCACCGAAGTCGGACCGTGATGATGGACAGTCCTTCGTCGGCGCATCTTTCTCCTATAGATTAATATCGATACTATTCAATTACAGCTCCAACAACACGTGCACCACTGCATGCACGCAGCGTGGTTGCAAGGGCTTAATGCTGGTATTCAGCGACTTCAAACCGCAACACTCCTCTTGACTACCACCCAGGCAACCTTACCCATCCCGGTACCAAGTCATGCCTATCAATGACACTGATAATGCCTCACAAGGAACTCTCGATCCAACACTCTATATGTCCAGTACGACGACACTACAAAATGCCCAGTCCGGACCAGCGTTTAACTTCTCCCACTTCTCTAGCTATCGACATTGGACTTGCGAGAAGTTCTTATAAAACGATCGATTCTATCAAGCTGTACCAGAATGACAAGTTACTGAGAGAGGTCGGAAAGACCATTCATGCAGGTGAATCGCATCGGGAGGAATTCAGTCAGCCCCTGCTGTAAGCTGTTCCACGTGGCTGCGTGCTTGTGCAGGTGGTCGAACACCCCTCCAGTGCCCTTGACCCCAACGACAAAATCCGTGTATCGGCCCACTGCAGTTCATGGCGCAAACCTGACGTGGCCATCGAGTTGGATTTATCTGATATCAAATGTGTGCGCGTTGAAGGGAACACAAAGTGTTAGTGGCCTCAGCATACATTTGTGACGTCGTAGATCGCTCACTTTATTCGATAGTGTATCGGGCAAAGACACGAAACATCGAAGTCGTGGTTACCGCATACCAGCAGTCGGTTTGTGATTTGCAAAGTGTTTAATTCGATGGTTGATCTTGATGGATTCCGTTAGTCGACGCCCACCTTTACCGAAACCATCCAAGCTTGTCCACGGTGAGCTACACCTATCGTACATTTCACTTATGTGCTAAGTCTCTTCGTAGATTCCGACTTTTGGTCATGGGGAATGTAATTGTCAATCTTCAACGACATGAACACGAACTCACATTAACATAGTCAGGAGTTGGAAAATCCACATTAATCCATAGAGTGTTTGGCGTCAAGGGTGTAGTGAGCCATTCGGTCATATTGTAGACTGTTTTTTAACTCATATTTTACCTCCAGAGGCCCTCCAAAAATTCTCGTGGCGAAGCCGAAATTGAGCGGGAGTTTACCTCTCTGACGAACGAGAGATTCGTAGTCCATGACAGCCTCGGGTTCGAGGCGGGTGACGAACGTCATATGGAGATCGTGAAAGAATTCGTCGCCAGAAGAAAGGAGATGCCTCTTATCAAGGATCAGCTTCATGCGATTTGGTGAGAGTGCTCGCTGTGTCCATCAGTGTCGCTGACGAATAGATACAGGCTGTGCCTAGATACACCCTATGCTGGTGGCCGTCTACTCGAGACAGGCGTGGAAAACCTCTTAAGGCGCAGAAAGGAAATCTTGGGCGATAGTGCGTTGTTTTGTTGCCGTGCTGCACCTGTACGACTTACCAACGCGTCCTTAGTTCCCCTTGTGGTGGTGCTCACTAAAGTAGATCTACTAGATGGACAACTGGAGGCCGAACTACCCAAGGACACGACTTTAGAGAGTCACAGGTCCAAATACATGGAGGAACATTTCATTAAGCCTCTCCGTGATGCGGCGGGACCCGACGTGACACATATCGCTGTTTCTAGTACGTCGAAGCAGTATCGTGGACTCCCGCAAACATCTCTAATGGTTGATCTAGAAGAAGAAGATTACAATAAGTCTCTTCTTGATCTGCTCGAGGCCACAAATGATAACATGTCGAGGTATCATGTCGACGGAAGCCCATCTATCGTAGCATCTATTGCTCAACGCATCAGCATCAAGAAGAAAATTGAGTTGTCAATTGGGTATGAGCCTGACTTTATGTGTTCCTACGCTCGTATTGATGTGTTTTGTCTTAGAATTGGGAAGAAGAGTGGGTGCGTCCGCAAGAGATCGTTCTGTTTCTAACGGCGGTCGTAGGATACTGGGCCATGCTTTTCAAGAGTGCTGTATTTCGTGGCGACACGTGTACGGAATATTTGCAAGCCATATACAAGGATACTATAGCCATCTGGAACTTCAATGACCCCAATCACGTACATTATCTTCTCGTTCATCGCTTGCCGAAGCTGATCACCAGTGTTGCATGCGTTGTACTCAGTACTTGATCAACAATACAGTCATCGAGGCCTTTCTTCGCACCGAAAATATCGGAGACAACGCCGATGGGAGCATACCGTCAACTGCGTAGGTGTTCCGGGTCCAACCGACCGGAACCTTTTCTTCAATGGAACAACTTGGACTAAAGAACTGCATATCAGAGCCTCGTTTCCGACATTTATCGAATGGATGGGAAAACTCTTGGAGTCGGAAGATGCCATCGCCCTACGCTATATCGCGGGGCTCGCGGTTTCTGTCCCTGGAATGGCGTATCAAGGTTACAAAGAGGCGTGAGTGAAGATCTTCCCGACAAAGATACCCTTTACTGAGACAGAATACATATCCATCGCCTCAGAAAAAAGGACTCGAAGGCCTTCATAGCCTACGTCGTCGATCTCCTCTGCGTCATGCAGATCATCTTTATCTTAATCTCGGGTGATCAAGTAACTCTCCAGAAGATCGCCGTCGCCCTGGAGACATACGAGAAACCAAGAAAGACTGTGCGTCGGAGTGTCACCGAGGTCGATGCGAATATGGGTCTAGTTCCTGGGGGACGCGATCACGCATTGGATAAGATTGAGGAGCTCGTATGGCGTTATGGCATCGCGGATCATGACATTCTAAAGCTAAGGGACAGAGTCCACGAAGCGGTGCCGCAATGTTCTGTTTCTTCCTGAATACAATTATCGTAGCTGCGCACTTGCGCCAAGTTCCCGACTCCAGGGAGAAATCTGACAAGCGATCGAAAGAAAAAACAACTTGACATTGCTTGTTTTTTATCAACTTATCTTCCGTTTTGGAAGCATAGTGGACTGTGTGATGTATCAGTATCATTTATGGAGGGCGAAGGAATTTCCTACTCAGCACGATATTGCATCAGATTCTTTTGCTAATTAGCATGGAAATGATATATCAAAACTACTGTACATCGACTCACATGGATCGTGTTTTGAGATGCCGCGGTGCAGCGGTTGCGGAGCTGTAAACTGTTAGCATCTACATTATCTACATTTTGACAATCACTGTTCAAGTTTTTGCCCGTTCAGATCATCAATCGTTGACCGGAACAATGTGTTCCGTATGTACCCATGGGTCTGCTGCAACGCGAATCTTCATAAAGGCTTTGGTCAATTGATTACCTCCCCACTAAAATAATGCGCTTTTCATTATCCACAGCTATCTTTCCACTGGCTGTTTTGGCCGCTGCAGTACCCAAGCCGGTGGCCAAAAGAAATGGCACTGCCATAAAACTCACTAAACACGCTCCCTTCCCGAATCCACACGACACTGTTGATGTTGATGCACTCAAAGCTCACGTTGCATCACTCAACGCGTAGGTGACGTGAACGGTGACATTGCGTTCGCTCTTGCTCAGGCATTGTTTTTAGCAAGGTTCTTCGTGGCTTCGACAGCTATGAGAAGAACATGGGAAGGGCCCACCCATATGCTGGGAATGGGAATGGGAATGGGATACGAGAGCGTGGTGCTGGCGCCCCTTTGACGAGTGACCGACAGCAGATCTGGCTCGGCGAAATTTCGATCGGTACTCCCCCCAAGACCTTAACTGGTAGTTTCTCTTCACGCTCCTGACATATGCTTATGCTAATCCCAATCGTCTTAAAGTTGAAATCGGCACAGGAGCTGGGTAAGCACTTCTTGTCGAGCATATCCAGCTTGTTTGTTCAGTTTTGGAACAGTGATTTGTTTGTGCTATCTACCCACTGTGGTACTTGCACGAGTGACACTCTCTGGGATCCAGATGGGTCAAGCACTTCCCGGTTTAGAACGGTAGTTAATGGAAAACCCAAGGGATTCGAGGTGATTTATGCTGATTCAGGCAGTACTAGTATCTCAGGTATACTATATGTGGACAATGTAACTATTTCTGGCTTCACTGTATGTATCGTATCGTTTCAAGTTGAAAAATCACTTCTGACTGGCTACCAGGCGGACGAACAGACCTTTGGTGCTGCATCGACTTATTTGGATTCCCGGGACAGCAGTCAGTGGACTCCACACGGCCAGTTGGGACTGGCCTTCCAGTCTATCTCGACTTTTCCGATTGCTTCTAAGCCATTGTTAGCGACGCTCGTCTACGACGAGGTCACCGAGCCGGTATTTTCAATCAGGCTCGCCTTTGATGGAGGGGAGTTATACATTGGTGGAGTTAACCCCGACCTTTATAAAGGTGAATTCACGTATGCCTATGTGACCGTGGCGGTGAGATGAAACCCCAAGTGGACGTGGACGGCCCTCAGAGCTGATATCAACCATTCAGGGATACTGGCAAGTGGAAATACAGAGCATTCAAGATGACAAGGGGAAAATGGCCAAGTTACAGCCCAAGTACAGGACCAATGTACCCGCCACCATCGACACTGGTTGCAACTTTATAATTGGTGATCCGAATCGAGTTTCCTCCATACACACTGCCCTTGGTGCTATACCTGTGGGTACTAATGGATTCTATGCCTGTAAGTGTCAATAGGGTTTCGCCGTTTAGTTGTGCTAACACCCTGTAGTTCCATGTGATTCATTCCCGGCCATCAGCTTTAGCTTTGACGGCAGGTCGTTTGAGATCCCTCCCGTACTCCTCAACCTTGGGAGGATCTCGCCGGGCTCAAACAAGTGTTTCTCTGCCATCGTCGCTGGAGATCCAGATCTTCGTGAGGCGTTCTATCCAACATTTATTTGTGTTGATCACCGATTCCTCTATTAATGACCAGCGTTCTGGATAATCGGGAACGCTTTCCTCCAGGGCTACTATACTACATTTGATTTTGGTGACAACCCCCGAGTCGGATTTGCCGAGTTGCGATAATATCAGAGTTTAGATCTTTCTCTCCTGCGTCAATTAATAGGTGAAAGATCTCGTTGAAGAAGTGAGGTCACACTCGATGGACATACATACTTTCGTTTCACTTTTTCGTTTTTTATTTATTCATCTTCGGGTTAGATACTTATGTCTAGATGCTTTAGTCAAAGAGTAAACGGGCCTGTTACTTAAGGCGAGCGAGGTCGAGGTGTAGGGAACGCGGCACGACGAGTTTGACGCCGAAAGCCCACCGCTCCCTGACATCTTGATGCATGAATCACTCTGTAGCCGTTTGGTGCAACACGACGCCAATTCTCATCTCTACCCCCAAGTGTGTGGTGATGCATTGGTCGACACTGTTCTGCTCCGTGCCCATCCCGTGTGATGCATGAACAACTAGTACTGCCCGCTCCTTTCCCCAAGTTCCTCGTGAAGCATGAACACCCCACCGGGAACCATGAACGCGGCGACATCACATGCTGGCAACACCACGGACTCGGACATGGCGATCAGGAATCGCACGGGTATATCCCCGGGTATCGGAGCGCTGACCCGTACCCGTACCCGCGGGTCGTGACGCGGTGACGACGACGACACAACACAACACGGCGACGACGACGCGCGCACGCACGTCCCCTCACCGAAACAGCGACTCAGACGTGCGTACACACACTCACTCACCTGCGACGACGACGACATGACGACTCGGATACGCACACGCACACATTGACGACCACACGGTCTTGGGTACAAACAGCACAAACAGGAGGGACTGACCACTTTGTACCCTCATAATAACCATTAAGACATGTGAAAACGGTACGCTTCAGGGTGATGCTCGGCCATTCGCAATGATAGGCAGCCTGCTCAGTCGTGGTTAATGAGTCCAGAACAGGTCTTGGGCCGAGAATGGGCATTCAAAGCGGGACGAAAGGGCATGAGACTGTGGATGCACTGATCAATGAATTAATGACCATTGACTTCCAATGAAACATCACAGAGAGCATCAATCAAATGATCAACTGGAGCATGTACTTATCCAAGAAAGCATACCATGCAAAGGCTCGTCTGCCGCGTAGACAGGTGAGGATGGTCTTCGCAGGGCCACAGGCTGCAGCAACACAACCAGAATGGTGATCGAAAAAAGATACCAACCCTTTGCTGACCGCTGCATCAGGCAAGTGAAGTTTTCACGACTAGTATGGACAAATCATCTAGGGCGGCAAGATTGCTTGGCGAAATCATTGGCAGCAGCACTTGGGCATGTCTGTACAGTAACTGTATTACATACTTACCTTGCTTGTGCACTCTTCAACGTGCAGATCGCATACAGGTGACATTTTACTGCGAGTGGTAATAGAGCCTGATTGTCAGATCATAATGCAATGTTCTGGGCCCGCCTTGGTGTGACGGCAACGAGATAGGGGAGAGCGGAGAGGGAACCAAACGTAGTGTAGCCTTTGGTGAGGAGACCACAATTTGGCACCGTCGTAGCACTCGAACGCCAAGGAAAAGGATGTGTCTGTCGTAAACCGGGTCATTGCTTCCAGAACGGTAAATCATAATCGTTCATGAATGCATGACTATTTACCTTGGGGAAGAGAGTAGGGGAACAAACATGATGAGGTATCACTGGATCACATCTGGTATCGCAGTGGTCTGTTTCGTCGTGTGCGTTCATATGCGACCTGGCTAGCGTCGTCTCCATTTCATGTGTTACGAGTTGAAGGATAGGGCAACTAAGATTACGATCGAATGCGCCCAAAAAGGAAATAGACATGGGATATAATGTTTCTTGTAGTTTGTCCTAGGTGCCGTCGAGGACAGGACTGCTACCACTGACTCGAGAGGAAATACTTCTGTCGAGCGTCCTGGCTGAGTATATGCACTGCAAAGTTTCCCGCATCAACCATTGCCCAACCGTGGTGACCCCGCCGCTTAGAATTGGGAGGCAGAGGCACGGGTGGATGCGTTTTTAGCAACTATTGCAAATCAGAAACGTATTTATGAAAGGTGGGCAAAATAAGACTTGCCGTTTTCCGCACTAGTCTGACGACGGCCTCGATGGAACCTCGGTTTTCGGTGCCGTCTTTGACCTTGCAAAGGTTTAGTGCAGGTTTGGGGATCACTTAGGAAAGGACATTACTTGTGCCATCACAATCCAATCCCAGATGCCGGCTTGGTCATCTTGAATGCCCTCTCCAGAGTACGTTCGACCGCGACCCCGTCGGCCTTTCGGTATCGTCTTGGGCAACGGTGGCCCGGGTGGGATGAGGGAGGGTTCTTTGACTTCGAGCGTCGAGGGTTCGAGAAAGGGCGACTTGGAGAGTGTATGGAAGAGCTCTTTTATGTGTTGGGGCAAGTCTGGAGGAAGGTCGTGTGACTTTGGGACGAGGTGAGGTGGTAGTTGTCTTTGTTCATTGTCTACGAACCAAGGTTTTGTAGTAATAAAACGACGCTGTGCGTGACGGCGAAGAGCAAGCATGACTGACCAATCGGAAAAGGCGGAATAAGCCGGTGACCTTGTGATTTCGACTAGCGCACACGAGCAACTTCTTAGACCTAGTCAGTCATGGGTGTACGTGCTAGCGTCGTCGTATGTATCACCTCGTTCCTCCTTGGTGACCAGCTTTACATTCTTCTTCGTCTTCTCCTCTCACTCGCCACATTTTAAAGGTGCTCTCTTTACACACTGGATCGCAGACTCGTTGACGCTCTGGAAGTCTCCCGTCACCGATGAGCATCTCTGGACTGCCGCTTTATATTACTCCATACTGACCAAGGGGCCCGTTCAAATTCTTTACATTCTGTTCGCCATCATCGCTCTCGGCGGTGCAACCATCTTTTGGAGTCTCCGAGATGGTGAAGCAGGAAACCTCATGTTCGACGGAGGAAGCATCTGTGCGTATGACGCTTCAAGCATTCAGAGGCGCACATCTAATGTTCCATCAGTCCTCTATGGCATGACCGTCATCATGTACATATTCTCCGTCCTTCCAAGTCGGTATTTTCTCTGCTCTACTCGCAACGCACACTATAACCATTTCTCTCCAGACCTATGCGACAAATTCAAGTCTATCCCATTACACGCAGCAAAGGACGCATTTCCCCGTGCGCTTCGTTCACCAACGCTAGATCTCGCGTCAAATCATCTGGTTTGCAGTGTGGCGCTCACCGGCGTTTTGATTCTGCAAGCCGGTCGATGGTGGGCTGAACTCTCCGACGGAGACGAGGAGCCTTACTTGGAAGAAAAGGATGCCGAGTTGTCTGGCGCACCCCAGCCCCAGTCAACTACCGCGCCACCGGATCAACATTGATGACCTTGTCTTTGATCGCATTATGCATATCCCCTGCTCCGGCCCAGTTTTCGTAAACATCCTATGGAGTACTCTCCAATGTCCCATTCACGCTCGGCTATCATCATTTATGTGTCGTTGCTGTCTTGATATCTCGCATCCCCAGCATGCTATCCTACGTTCATCCCATCTTTTCCCGCTGGTCACATCAAGTGCTCATCACCTTTCGTCAATTTGTAGCAGACAGGACAATACAGCCAGGCACCTATAGTGCTTTCATCCGGTGAACTCCGGAAGTGGCGACTGTCGTATACCCAAGTTTTTGTTCATCTGATAGATTGGGAATAGCTATCAATGTTTGAACAGATTCGTGGTTCACGAAGTGGAATATCCGTTGTACTCATATATTTATTATTGAGCTGAATTCCAATGGGTCGAGTACACTTGCGATCGGGAACGGTTCATAGTAAAACGTCGGGAGACAATACCCGAGCCGAACAAGAATGGGGACGGGGTAAGCTGGCGCTTGCCGTACGCGTGTTGGCCACGCGACTTTGGTTCTAGATCGCCTACTACTACGGCACTCACTACTCGTCAGTGAAGACATGTCCAGCTACGCCGAGGAACGCGAAGCCAACATCGCACGCAACAGGCTACTGCTTCAGTCGCTCAACGTCGACAAACTGAGGCCCAAGACAGAACCAAAGGAAACGCGCCATGCAAAGTCGAACCAAACCAAAGCCAAACGCGACACGACCACCGCTGCTGGCGTCAAGAGGAAAGCTGACGCAGACGCCTACTCGGACGCGGACTCTGAGTCGGATGCGGATGCGGGTGTCGAGAAGCCAAACGCGAGGAAGCGGAAGAGCGCGCGTGCCACCAACGACGAAAACGCGGTGCCCCAACGCGAGGCGTCGGCAGCTGATAGT
>JBBPNU010000652.1:0-14563 GCA_038091055.1 Leccinum angustisporum
CGTCTTTCCACAGCGATAACAAAAATGTGTGTTGCATCCCGGAGCAATGCACTGGAAGACACAGCAAGTATTAGGGAAACATGCATCACGGCGACATGAACAGGAGACGCACCGAGAGGTGGTTGCAGCCGTGAGTTTTCTGGATAGGGATCTTACAGTCTACGCATGAAAAAAGATCTCGAATGAGCGCTGTTATGCGATAGCATATACTTATCAGACTTACTGGGGCAGTACCGCCACCCTTGTTGTTTGACGAGATGATCCAACTCCGCCGTGCCATCACAAGAGTGTTCAGGTCCACCTGGCTCAATTGTTTGTTGGCACTTTCTACACCAGACATGGTCACACGCGGGGAAGGGGCATCGAATCTCTGATTGAGTTTCCAGATCCTGTCTGTCAACAAAGCCCGAAAGTTGACATCTCAAAAGCAGGGTTAGCAGAAAGTCCATTTGAAAACCGACAACAGGATGAGAATACGTACTTTCGACAATTGAATGGGATAGAATATCGAGCCATTTCCATCTCAACCCAGGTCCCCCACTCTTCCTCGGAGACGCCAAGTAACTGTACTAGAGCACCTGGTATGGCTGAGCACAGAGAATATGAATGAGAGACTGAGACACGAGCAATAAAGTCCAAAGACTCACTTCCAGGATCCTGATTTGCATGGTCTGCCATACAAACCGGACAGAGCACGGGGAACCGGTGTTCCCCGATCTTGGTCAAAACATGACCGCGTACGCAATCTCTGCAAATTTCGTGTCCGCACGCGTCGATGCGAACGGCATCGTCCTCAGGGAAATCGTCTAGACAGATACCACAGTGATACTGGCGTTGTACAGTCTGCATGAGCTCGTGTTTTTGCTTCATTAGGAAGTCGTTTTCAGAGTCAAAAGTCGCCTGCAGCTGCAGCGCCAACTCCAGGCTTGTGTCCGTTTTCTCTTTAGCGCGCAAAGGGGCTGTTCCTTTTGAGCCGGAAGCAGATGGTTGAGCCAGCTGAGAACCCCCTGAGTGCCAGACGACTCGGGAACCACCAGAGGTCGTTTTCACTGCCGATGACTTGTAAGACTGCGCACGTTTGTTTTTGGCCTTTTCTTCCGTTATTTGGGTTTCAAGGTCAACAGCGCTTTGTTCAAGCTGCCGTTGCTCTCTTTTCAGATCACTGTTTTTGCGAATGAGCTCCTTGAGTTCTGCCCTCAAAGTGAGGAGGGTCAAACTGGACAGGATAAGAGGTTCTTCTCCCATGTGGGAGTCGGAAGGGGACCTTGAAACAAATGAATGCCCAGCACATTTTTCGAGCAGCTTAGCCTGCCAGTCAAGATTTCCCTGAGTGTGGTGAATCTTGTCCAAGGGGAATATGCCACACAATTGTTGAGCGATATACGGAAGAGATGTGCTGAAGGTCAGGGTTGTAACTCTTTCATACTCTGAGGACACTTGTGGATTGAATAGTACGAAAACATCTTGCGTGGGCATTTGAAGCCGCAGGCATGTGACGACATTTGGGTAGCGGGTGATGATGATAGCGGCGGATGAATTCAAATCACTTAGTTTCCTATGACAGCCCTATCGATGAAGGAAAGGAAGGAAGGTTATGCGGAGTACATACTCCAATGATCTTGTAATGTGATCAGGACTCGGTGAGTCGTAGTCCGTGGACACGAGTTTCAGAGATGCTTCAAAGAGAGGGGTGTGATACACATCTTCAACTTCCAAGCGAACATCACTCCACCATTCGCGGCAGATTGCCATGGCATTCTAGATACATGGCACGAAAAACTCAGTGGATCGAGCGAAAGAAAGAAAAACTATCCATACCTCAACCGTCTTCCTTGAGCATAGCAACCCAAGGATTTTTGGCAAGACAAGAGCACTCTTCTCAATCGCAAAAGCAAGCCTCGCAAAGTTGAGGGCAGACAGAATGCAGGCGGTGACTCTGTCCTTGTCGGGCGCAAAGGTCACGTTCTCAAAGGGCATGATCTGTGCCTTGCCTTCCAAGACATCCGAGATGAATTTGTGAATCTCCATTCTTCGATGTTCCGATTGAGCACGGCTGCCAGTGAGCCTCGAAGTGTGACGGTTTTGAAAGGACTCGTTGACGACGGTGAGCGAGTCGCAATGTACGGAGTTGCCACTGAAGACCAACTTTATTGATCATCGATACGAGATCGCCGCATCATGATGGACTCTCTCATGCAAGCTCAACATTTTGACGAACAATTCCGTGTCGTTGTTGGCGGGAATAAAAGTCGCTACGGCTCGCGCGATCGGCTGTCAAAAGGGCCGCCGCGGGCCTTCCCACTCAGCACACTCTCTCATCAACTTTCAAAGCCCAACTTGGAATCGTCCACCAAACTAACAATCGTTGTCGCAGTCGAGCACTTGAAGTGTATCCGAAGTTCCGCACCTTTCCCGTTCCGCAGTCGCATGCGAGCGTGCAGTTAGAGTCCACCACCTCTTCGGACGCAAGTAGTGGGAATGATCGTTGCTCTGAGTTTCCTCTACCCACTCCTCGCGCTTTATGCATTGCAAAAGCTTGTATTTGCGCTCATCCGGCTACTGAGCGCCAGTGGTGACTCTGGTGAGCTTCGGATCTTATTGTCTTTCATTTTGGTCTTTGCCTGTTCCTTGTCGCCTCCGGCAATGTCGCATTCCCATAGAATGATCCCTGTGAACGCACTACTTGGCGGCCATCATGTTTTCTTTCTTCTTCTCTGCGTCCATATGCTCAAGAAGTGTTATTGTTCCTTCAAGGCTCGAACGGAATCGATGTACACCTCGCCGTTCACCCCCGTTGTGGTCCGCTCTGGGGAAGGGCCTCGGATGTCAATGCAGGACTTGACCTTGCTGAGATTCAGACCATCGTATCTTTTGGCGTACGTACGCGCTCGGTCCATTTCACTTTGCATGTGTTCATCGGTGTTTTGCATCTGTGTAGGACTCGTATACGGACGGAGGAAGGCAAGATGGTGGCCCGCTCGCACCAGCCGTCGTGATCCCTCCAGATCCATTCGCCGGCCTCCGCTCGACGAATGGAAAGATTTGGGTCGAGTACATTGCAGACAGCATCAACGCAACGCTTATGGACTACGCTGTAGGTCTTCTTAAGTGCACGCCATGACATATGTATTGAGTCCCCGCGAGTGGTCTAGTGCTGTGACCAACATTTCCCTCTGGCCCTCTAATCCATACCCAAGGGACTTTATCATGCAAAGTAAGAGAAAGCCAATTCGAAATCAGTTATGTGTACTTGGCTGATCTTCGCCGCAGCGACGACGTTCCTCAATCAATCGAACCAACTCGACCCCGACACCACGCTTTACACTATCTTTTTTGGCATCAAGTCAGTTTTCCTTCCTCGAGCACACCTCCGCACGGCTGACGAAGCTCGACAGTGACTGGGGCGATACCTTTGGTAAGTATGCCCTGACCATGTCGAGACATCCTGTCATGAATGTTCACCTACTTACGTGCAGTCGACGGCAACCACCTCCCGCAAGCAGCCCATGACCTCCTTGGTCAAATGACCCTCCTCTCCGAACCCCCCACCAACGCACGCAACTTCCTCGTTACCGACGTATATGGTCTAGGTACCCATGACGACTGGGGAGAAGCCTGGCTTCACCTCGTCTTCGATGGCCTCATCGCACTTCGCGCCCAGAATCCCTCGTTCAATATCGCCTTTGCTAATTTTGCAACGATATGGGACGGGGTGTTCGGTTTGAGTCCCGGGCACGAGGCGTTCGGCTATGTGAGTACGGAAGCCTGCAATCCGGGGCCAACAACGGACGACACTTGCGAGGATCCAGATCATCACTTCTATTGGTTTACAAGGTGCGTTTTTTCATGGATTCGGGCATCGTGGAACTGGTGTGTTAATGAAAACGGCAGACACCCGTCGAGAGTGACGCACAAGATCATGGCGGACTACGTAGTGGAAGTGTTGGACAATTGTCGCGTGGCATGAGCCTAGCAAGGCATCTGACTTGGATATCCAGCTCAAATTTTCAATATGGATTGTATGTTGTACTCTGAGTGTACCCACATGTTAAACAGTTTCGCTTCCCCTGTTGTATTTTATCGCTATTTAGAACCAAAGAAACGAACTACATGGATTTCTTTCGCTTGTGGACCTCCCTCCGTGCCAAGTTAGCCAGCGTATAAGTGGGCGGATCACTATTCTCTGGGTCAGACTTGCAATTCAAGTGGATAAATCCATCTTCCATAAATACGGAAAGACAATTGTGACCATCTGGCAGAAGAACACCTTGTTGATGTGTGGTAGTACACTACAACGGCCATCGCGCCCACACCCTCGTGATGAATTAAGGGACAGACGACTGGCATTTGCGTACGCTACACCCCCTTCACTTTCTCAGCAGACATCCTGATGTCCTCATTCCTTCTCGCATCCTCTAGTGCCTTTTTCAATCTAAAAGTGGTTCGAGGGTCAGTCTCGCTCCATATCGAAAGCAGTGGGCCACGAACATGAATTCATCGTCCAGCACCGTCGTGTCGCGGATACGCATGTAGATCATCGGGAAGGAGAACAAGAGCCCAGCCACCACGAGGCACCACGTCGACAGAAAGATGTTCATGTACCTATAACATGGAGAAAAGAGGTGCAAGTTTCGCCCGGATCAAGTGAGAATCAGAACGAGATAAGAAAAAAGGGGGACACGAACGGCAATCCAACGGCGTCCATACGCCACACGCCTGCTGCCCCTGCAGACTGAATCGAGTGATCTGGAGATTTACATAACCATAAATTGCACAAGGAAAATAAGAACAATTGAAATACTCACAATACCCAGAATAGATCGCAAGCTTATTTGGATCGTTTGACATTGCGCCGATCAACCAAAATGCCGTCGTCTGCCACATGGAATCGAGTAAACCGTAGAAGATCATGAGCCAGACGTGAGCTGGGAACGCCGAGTCGTAGATGTCCATCTTTTGTGCGTTGAACGGGATCGATTGGCGTGTGTAGGATCTACGTACGTCGGACGGAGTTGACGTACAGTAAGCGTCGACGGTCTAATCAACCATCAAAGGCGAACAGCTATACGACTCACTTTTGATATTCGTATGCCCATACATGCACTATGAAGGCCATCACAAAGAGGATCGTCCAACCTGCGAAGGCTCGAGTACGCCGCTGGAATCGAGGGCTATCCAATAAGATACCGATGATGAAGCAACCGATGATCTGGGAAACCCAATACACAAGGTTATTCAGCGATCGTGCGCGAATATTGAACAACGCGGAATTGTAATCGTTGAATTCTGCGGTTTGTCATGTCAATATTCGTGCTTGATATAGACACCAAGTGACTTACGCCAAGTAAAAAAGTAGTTGCTCGCAAAGAACATGGGAAAGAGGAGGAGGATGGCCGGATCTGATCTGACGACAACCCAGAGGTTATGGAACTCGGAACTCCAAGAAGTAGATCGAGGCATAACAACTTTGGTTCCATCAGTACGCATCATCTTGTTCGGGTCAGCCATAAGGAGTGGGATGATGATTCCGATGAGTGACAGTATCATGATACCGATCTAGAAGAAGACAATCAGCTCCAGGCCAGATGTTGTTGTTAACCGAGAACATACGTATGTCCCATTTCCAACTAAGAAATACGCGGTATTAGAAGCCAACAGCATTCAAATCTCAGGATCTCACCGCTATTTTTCTGAAGGCCATTCCCAGATGAACATCGGTGCTCTGGTAAACGTGAATGAACGAACGAACGCACCGTCGAATGTATGTTTTGTCCAAATGATACAGCAGAGCCTACGACTGCACCGAGACTTAGTATAGCCCAAAAGGTGCTTATAAAAACGCCTTTCTGCGCCTCAGTCGGATAGCTGAGCATCAGGGACCCCTGTGCCGTCCACAAGAGTGCAGCTGTGGCGCCAAGAATAGCTCCCGAGCTGACAACGAAGTTGCCCAGATTCGGATGGATGTTAATAGCCCTGCCAAACGGACATTAAGAACATGGTCCATTCCAAGAGGATTAGACGCACAAGTATGAGCCCATGTAAAGCGCATAACCAAACGTGCCCAGAAAGAGCGTCCACTTGGGACCAATTTTGTTGTTCACCGCACTTGGCGACACGTTAGGTCGCTCGGGAGTGGTGAAATGTAAATGATTACCCAGCGAAGAACGCAACGAATGCGTACATGGCGTAAAGTGCACATGTTGCATTCGCGGAGGTCGTGGCAGTCAGTTGTCCACCACCTCCGAGACCAGTCAAGGCGTTGAACATGCCAGGACACAGGAAGCAGACAAAGCTGAGCATGATTAACTGTGTGATGGGATGGTAGTATACACCCCTCAAGCCATGTGGTCGCAAAAGACGTTCCTCGACTGAACTAATGTCAGCACTTTGGGACAGGCTTGAATCCTTTGCAAAAGAACTTGCGTGCATGTGAACAAGTCAGTATGTGATAAATTTGCGAGGGAATAGCGGCCTTTTACTTCTATCCCCGACTGAGAGGATGAGTACGGCACCAGACTTTCCGCATGCAGGCTCAGTGAGGGAGACGTGTCCAGCCTAACGAGAGAGTGCATTCCTGCTTTCATCAAGGTTAGATAACGAAGACGGAAGTGTACGTAATCTAAAAAGTTCTCTTCAATATGGCCACTACGTCCGCCGCGGTCGTTTTCACAACGAAAACACCGTATGTTCTACCTTCTCAAAAGTTTATGATCCCAGTAGACTGGAAACGCTACCAACTTTCGCAACTGATCAATAAGGCCCTTTCTCTCGCGAAACCGATCCCATTCGACTTTTTAATACATGGCTCAATCCTAAGAACCACCCTAGGGGATTGTCGCACAGAGCATGGTATCAGTGAGGTACGTATTTTGCAAGGCAGAAATACGGACTGTGTGCACGACAACTTGGTTGATGAACAGGACAGGAAGACACGGTCGAGGTTGAATACTTCGAGTCTGTGCTGCCGCCGCAGCGGATGACCACGCTTCCACATGAAGAATGGGTATCCTCTGTATCTTGTCGTATCGCACAGTATGCTTCTTGCCTTTCGATCTTCGCCCTTCTCAGACACGTCCCTCAGACACGTCTTGACTGGATCATATGATGGTCACATACGTCTCTTTGACTACGCACAGCAGCTGGTCCAAGACATTCCGGCGCACGAGGCTCCCATCTCTTCCGTCTGCGTGATCCCCTCCCCGCAATCGACAGACGAGTCTGTGTTCATCGCGAGCGCCTCACACGATCTTACCGCTTCCCTCACTCGCGCCTCGCTCTCACCTGACGCGTCGCCGTCATCCCAAACGCTCGCCTCGCTTCACCTGCACACCTCCCCCCTCAGTTCCATTCGCTCTGATCACACCGGCTCCCACCTGCTCACCGCTTCCTGGGACCACCTTATTGGCTTCTGGGGCACCACTATCCCCAACGAAGACGAAGTCGCTCCGACATCAGACCTGACAACCTCTTCCGAACGCAAAAAAAGGCGCAAGGTCGCCAATGGTACTGATCAGGGACGCGGGAAACGTATGGCCCCCACGGTCGTACTCAAGTCTCATACGGCACGCGTATCCAAGGCGGACTTTGCCCCCGGCTCGAACGAGCGGGCGTACAGCTGTGGGTTCGACTCAACGGTGCGGACGTGGGACGTTGAGATGGGAGTATGTATGCACACGATCGTACGTTTTTCTGTCTTGTTTCCGTTACCTATTGATTGCTTATCTTGGCTTAGGCCGTGCCCGAGCGACCGATGCTCGATTTGGCGGTGACGCCTGACGGCCACACACTCCTCGCGTCCTCGACGGACCGGAGCGTGTCCATCTTTGACCTGCGTTCTCCCTCGCTCGCGAGCACGGCCGGGACGCTCATGCACCCTGCCACGCCGTCGTGTATAGTCTATCCGAGCGTAACCCCGATCACCCCGAATCTGACTTCCAGCCTGAACGCGGGCACAACTCCGGGTGGACCTCAAGTCTTGACCGGTGCCTACGACGGCGTCGCACGTCTTTGGGACCTACGAAGCCTCAATAGCGCGGTCGCGAGCATCAAAGCGTGGGATGGTGCCCCCGGGAGAAAGATTCTGAGCGTCGATTGGGTGGGAGAGGTCGCTGGCGTCGGTGGGGAAGGCGGTGTCGAGGTGTGGCGGGTCGGTCAGGGGGATCGGACGTTTGGCAAGTAAAAAATAAAACGGAACTTGTCTCTCTGGTCTTCTGGGTTTCGTTGTTATGGAGGGGTGGATGTGGTGGGTGGTACGCCTTTTTCTCTCTCCTGAAAAGAAAGGAAAGGAGGGAGGAAAAGATGGAGAGAGAGAAAGGAGGGTTGACATGGACAGTTGGCCCATAAAAGTGAAGCAGTGGCATTGCTTACAAGTTCCCCTAGGGTAGCCCGACCTCGAACCACTGACTGACCTATTGTAAAGCGATGACTAGACTAGCCATGCATACATTTGGGTGAAGTCAACGAGTTGGCCTGCAGATTTGATCATAATGCAAGCCTCGGAGTCTCTGAGAGTCACTAGAGAAAGAACACACCCAGCACCGTCGCCCCATAGTAACCGTTGCGAGTCTCCGACTGGGGCCGCCCTTTTCAAACAATTGGCGTTGCGTGTTACGTTCCGGAATTCACCACTGGCACGGAGTTATTTGGACGTATCACCCTGGAGGATGTATAATCACAAGGAAAATCTACCAGCTAGGGAACGCAGAGCCAGGGAAAGAGGCCCTTTTTTCTACGGCCAGTTGTTAGGTTATGTATGTACAGTTAGCAATGTAGTAGGGCATACAAACACAAGAGATAGATAGCGAGGCAAGAAAGAAAAAGAAAAGCAGATTAAACACTCCTTAGATCAGAAACCCATGACAAACATCGAAAACGAGCTGTAACGATAAATAGCGGGGACAGAAAGGATGATGATGACGCTGACGCTGTCCCCTCAGATCTCGCGCAATTCGATCTCTTCGCGCACCACCTCTTGAACATCCACGGTCGCACGTGAAAACGTCGTATCCTGCTTGGACTCCAACGTGCGCGTGCCCCCCGTCTGCGAACTGGTCAGGTCCGACGCGAACTGGATATCGGTGAACCGTGGGATACGAATGTCTCGGTCGCCGATGACGGTCGAAGAAGCCACCGATGACGCGCTACTGATCCACCCCTTTCCCAGGGCTTCTCTATAAACAATTAGCAGCGGTGCGATCAACTAGACCAGATATGATAGGAAAAAAATTGAACGCAATCACCAAATCAGGACATATTAGTCAAAGGGGATCAAATGACGCACCTGAGCTTCTCCGATGCCCTGTAGGAAGGCATAGGATATTGCATTGTCCAGCGCAAACGGGATCAGGAACAAGAGCGAAAAGGCAGCGTAGACCGCTGCAGACTCGACGAGCACCGCCACGAGTGACGTGCATTCGGCCGCGTGACCTGGTCCATAAAGACGGTCCATAGCACGGCGGTAGAGCAGCAATCGAATAGTGATGAGTAGAGTCACGATGACATTAATAGCGAGGGAGACACAAAAGTAGGGAAGGGTCCAGTTGATGTGATGACCGGTATTGGTGTAGGGTGACGATGACGGAAAGGAGAACTGTGTGAGGAAAAGGATCCCTAACACTGGTGGCAATTTTCGAGATTAGGACAATCCATTTGGCGAGGATGGACGAACGACGATACTCACCATACGATGCGAGCTGCATGAGCCCCGTGATGACGAAGACGATGCGCGTTGAGAGAGCGCCGAAATCTCTGTAGATGATAACACACCGCCACACCTAGTACGAGTCGTTATCGTGTGCGTCGAACCCGAACGAAATCCATACATACAAGCAGAGTGTCAGCGAGCCAGTTTGCGAGGACGTAGGATACGCTCCCGATCTCGTCCACGCCGATGGAAAAAATCTGTTGCTCATACGCGCTCGGACCTCCTGGGTACCCACGATAGTTGATGAACGCCAGTTGCGTGAACTGAGAGTTGGATCCGAGAAAGAGGGATCCAAACGCGAACAAGATGCAGACATAGACGAGGAAGAAAATGTTTCGTCTACGACTCGCGTCCTTGTGCTTGAGACGAATCCAGAGGGCATGAAAACAGAGCCAGAAAAGGGCCGCGACGATTCCATAGCCTGTTGCAGTAATGAGTGCGCCCGCGAGCCAGGCTTCTTCGGCGAAGAGCTGGGCTGGAGACTCGTTTGGAGTGTAGGACATGAGTGGGGGGCCAATTATAGCCCACCCTTGGATGAACAAAACAGGGTCAGGACGTAGACAATCCGCGAGAAAATAGAAAAAGAGGCTGTGAAAATTGACGCCGGGATGAACTGAATGGTGGCACTGTTAATGTTCACATCTAATAGCTGCGGTTGAGTGATAAATACTTACGTCGGGTAGCGTCGTTCAAGTTAACAGTGTTCAACACCAAGCTCAAAGGTCACTTAGGACCTCGAGCAATCACTCCGCCGGTCCTGTACAGTTGTGGAGAACTTATCATAGACATTGCTGGTAAAGCGAGAGAGTAATTTGACTATAATCGGACTGCGACTAATGATGACATAACGTGTTCTCACAGGCTAATCTCCTGCAATCATCCATCAAAGCATCGGCGCTTGTGGCAAAAGCTAGAGTACTTATACTGTTCACGGTGGTCGTGTGAGGAAGTGCTCTGAAACAACCACACGATAAACCGCCCCAGCAAGTTCAATTCCCCAGTCTGACCGCGATATTGCTAATTAAAGCCATATGCGGCGAGTCCCTGCAGGTCTAGTGGTATGTATCATTCTTACTCTCACACAATGGCAGGATTTGCGCTATGGTGCAATATTTTAAGAACGTGGAAAGCTGGAAATCGATTGTACTATCTTATCGCCGTTACGGTGGACCATGTGCGCGCAATGCGCATGACTTGGACGAGACTATTACGGTCTGGTTGGGTTTCTGTCCGCTGACAGACACGGAGAAACATGGGCCGTGTTTTTCCTCTCCGGAGATATAAGCTGGAAAAGGTACGCTCCTTCCAGACCGACTTGTTCACCATGATCTCTCCTACGAATGACTCAAGTCTATCTTCAAGTCCTGACGCCGATTCGACCGACTCACAATGCATTGCACGACCGCGTGGTTTGAAGGGCATATACTACCACCCTATCACACAGCTAGTCATGCTCGGCTTTGTTTGTTTCTTGTGCCCAGGCATGTTCAACGCCCTGACCGGTCTCGGTGGCGGTGGACAAGTGAACGCCACAACTTCTGCCAACTCGACATGCGCACTTTACGCTACGTACGCATTCTTTGCATTCTTTTCTGGGTAATTGTTCGTTCGCACTTCAACACTCCCGAGGGACCTGATGATTCCCCAAGCACGGTGAACAATAAGATTGGCCCCAGGTGGACGCTCTTTTTGGGCACGTTTGGCTATGCGCTTTACGTGGGCTCGTACTTGTACGTCTGATTCTCTTGGAATCGACCATGTTCTTAAAGTCCGTCTGGCAGGGCTATCAACATTCATCCGAATGCAGGCGGCTTCGTTGTCGGCTCAGGAGCTATTCTAGGCGTCACTGCTGCATTCCTGTGGACGGCGCAGGGATCTCTGATGCTTAGCTATCCGACCGAAGCGCAGAAGGGCGTTTTTATCAGTATTTTCTGGTCCATTTTCAACCTGGGTGCAGTCATAGGCTCTTCCATTTCCTTTGGACAAAATATCCATTCGACGGTATGTTTGCACTCGTCTATTAGCTTAAGCTCCCATTCTCATGTGTAAATGACTTGTAGAACAATAGCGGTGAGTCCTGCATCATGAACATATTGACGCTGTCACAGACTGATAATACCATGTATTTCCTACATAGTTGGAAACGGGACATACGTTCGTTTTCGGTCAACGACTGTATCTGGTCTAATACAGGTTTTGTCTAGATCGGTATACTGATACTTACACTCATTGGGGTTACCATCCCACTCCTCATGGCTGATCCAAAGAAGATGATCCGCAGTGATGGAACAAAGGTTGTCACGCCTAGGTCTCCGTCCTGGAAATCGGAGTTCTACAACCTCTGGGTTGCTATCGTATCTGACCCTGCCATCCTCCTCCTTTTTCCAATGTTTTTCGCAAGCAACTACTTTTATACTTGGCGTAAGTCTTTCTATCACTGTAAATGACACGCACAAAAATGGTTGTGACAAACGGCAGAATTTAACGACTACAATTCCGCGTTGTTCAACATTCGCGCACGATCGCTGAATAATTTCATGTATTGGCTTTCGCAAATCATCGGTTCGTGGATGATCGGCCTCGTATTGGATAGCCCTCGTTTTCGCCGGCGCACTCGAGCCTTTGCGGGTTGGTCTATGCTCCTCGTAATGGTCTTCATAGTCCATATATGGGCATACGAGTACCAAAAGTGAGTCAAGTCGCCCTTCACCTCGTGCGATATGGGTGAATAATTGGACAATCCTTTACGCTGACTCCATGGCATCGACATCGTCAAACGTACATAGAACCTACACGCGCCAATCCATCCCGTCCGACGCGCAGAAGATGGACATCTACGACTCGGCCTACCCGGCGCACGTGTGGCTCATGATTTTCTATGGCTTGCTCGATGCCATGTGGCAGACGACGTCGTTTTGGTTGATTGGCGCCATGTCCAACGACACAAACAAGCTGGCCATTTATGCAGGGTTTTGTGAGCAAAATTTTAATCCATGTTCCGTTTTCCTTAGCTTCGCGGCATTTGGCATGTCGATGGGAGATACTTATCGTTGTGCTGACTGAGATTATTGCACTGCGTGAAAATACAGATCACTCAATTCAATCTGCGGGGGCAGCGGGCGTATGGCGCATGGATGCAATCGGATTACCGTTCGTAATCCATCTTCTTGGACTTGTTCCCCCGAGACTGGCGCGTGACGCGCCGAGGGAACTAAATCGACTTTCTTTTCCCGCGATGCAGGTACATGAACATCTTCTTATCGACTTGGTGCCTCGTGGCGGCCGGGCTCTTGTTTTGCTTCCCGATGATTTATATGCGGGTCCACGATACGACGGTGTTGGATGACGAAGCCATGTTCGTGGCCCTGCTTTTTGATCTGGATCGAGCCGACTAACATCGCGCTCCGTTGCAGATTGAAACAGGCGTTGGAAGAAAAGAAAAGAGGGTTGAATGCCGAGACACTCGCAGACAAATGTGAAGGGGCATGAATGTACCCAATGCACAATGACGGTGCGACGCGATCTGCTCGTAATGTACACGGAGGATTCTTTTAGAGTGATGGTTCCGGTTTGACGGGTGATCAGTATCCGATTTTATCGAGAAGGCGCTTTACGAATGCGCGTTATGTAGTACGAGTCAGGTTGGTTGTAGCAATATTAGTTGCGTCTTAACTCCCCGCGTTCAAGTTTAGCAGGGCGAGGTCAATTGCAGGTCGTTCAGGTGGCATTCTCGAGCCAGAGACTGGGGCGAGAGCAGGGCGTTGAGTACCAAGGCTGGTATATCTTTCGAAAGGGGTTGCCAGAAGCTAGTACCTGTCGCCCGACCCAGCTTCTCCGGTATAGCGTTGCACCGGCACGCGAAGCCGATGTCAAAATATGATTTAAGGGAGGTTAGCAATTCGATGTCTGGACCTGACCTTAGAGCATGGGATCTACAGCATCCTTCGTGGGTTCCACACAATTGTCTCTTTTTAGTAGCTTCGTCATGGGATCAGATGGCTGTCTTTCCTCCGCACCTCTTTTCAGCCAGACGACTCAAGTTTGATTCCGATATTCCATTGAATCATCTGTTATCACAATCGTGAGCAATGGCGTCGAATCTCCCGCGTAAGAAAAGAAGGGAAATGTGTCTGCGCAAATCCTCGTCCTCGCCAGTGTACGCCTGAAAGTTAGGATCCGGGGAGTTTGTCACACCTCTAGTTGCCTCTAGTCGGGATGCAGCAATGCCCAATCAAAATGCAGATTAAATGATTCATTGTGGTACACCACTGGGGAAAGCCGCCATCTGAACCATTCACGCCTAATCCTTCTTTTGCTCTCTAAACTGCTTTGCCCACTAATTCGACATGAGCTGGTAGGAACGCGGGATCGAGGAAAAATTTCTCACCAACATCGAAGGTATTGGGCGATCGGGAAGAACATGCCGAGTCTGTCCGCATGCAGGTGATGAGAACCATAGTTAGCAATGAACAGCTGCATTTTCTTTACCTCTCGTTCAGCACTGACGGACCAAACGCCGTACGCAATGGCAAAGATGCCAGTCATCGTAATTGCAGTATTACTTGCCCAGTTCGTGGGGCGAGACCACCATCCACCTGTAGAAGATTGTTGGTGAAAGCCGAGGAGAGAAGCATCAATTCCGACGCACCCGCAGGCGACCACACATGTTTTGGATAAGGGTAACGCGCACCACCTCCCTGTTCAACCCAGTGAGGATAAGCATGCGACGAAGCAATGCGCGGAACTTGGTACTTACCATGATATTGGCAAAGAAATAACAATAGTACGTACTTTGAAGTGAGGAAGTTTGAGTACGAGTACGACTCCCACGGACGATGCTTACGTCAGACGCAACTCTTC
>JBBPNU010000653.1:0-14556 GCA_038091055.1 Leccinum angustisporum
CATCAGATCTCAGAGACAAGGACCAAGACGTCTACTAAACATATTCCAACCGCTTCCCAAGCACTGGCTATTTATTTTGTAGTGGTAGCCCCTTGGTCCCCTCCTACCCCCTTCCATGGCAATATCAATTCAAAGTGACATCTAGGACACTTCCAATTAATTGTCCCATACCATTGGACATCTACCAAACATATTTCAACTGCTTTCTAACCACAGGCTATTTATTTCATAGTGGTAGCCCTTTGACCTCCTTCTATCCCTTCCCCTGGTAATATCAATTTGAAGTGACATCTAGGACACCTCCAATCAATTGTCCCATATCATTAGACATCTACCAAACATATTCCAACCATTTCCCAAGCACTGGCTATTTATTTTGTAGTGGTGACCAATGTCCTCCCCCCCTCCCCCACCTTTACCAGTATATTTTATTTGAACACATAGCAAAGTCTACCCTTTCACTATTTTTTTTCTTTGTAACAATTTTCCCAACCACCAAAATTTACCAGACCTTTTGTAGAACCTTTATATACATCTAATGAATGGACTGACACCATTTACCAACCTATATTTCATTTTTGCATTTTAGTTTTTAATTCCCAGTGAAGTATATAGTTTTCTTTCTTCATTGGTTCCTCATTTAACTGTTTACATTGTAGTTACTGAAGGAAACTACTTATGTGTGCTAAGATTGTTGAGTATATGGAAGAACACGTAGATAAGTTCTTCATGACAGATAAAGCTGATCTGATTGTGGATCCAGTTGAATCCCACACTTGGAAAGTTGCTCATTTTGAGCAGCTTTCAGATTATTACACACCGACATTCTTTATCCATGAACATGACGAGAAGATATAGTTTTCAGACTATGATCAGTTCTTGTATTTCTGACATTGAATGATCAGGGTAGTGTTACTCCACTAGTTTGGAAACTCTATTTTAGAGACATTCCACATCAAGTTCTGGTACACTAGCACTGTCTCGCCTGTCAAGCACTTCGCCTTCACCTACCACACCACACCGACTCGGATGTATGCCCTATCACTGGCAGCCGTTGCCGTATGTGCCCACTAAGTAATTAAAAATGACACTAATCTTTGTTCCGAGTTTGTAGCTCCTCTGTGCCTGCTGGCAGGTCACAATGGGTCGAAAGCACAAGTTGGGGAACACATTGCCCTTCGCTGGGGCTGTCTTTGGTCCTGTCTTCGATGCTTACCACTGCACATTGGAAGAATACTTAAATCACCCAGACATTGGTAAGGACATCAAAGCACGGTTGGTTTTGCTAAATCAAATGTGATTGTGAGCCTAGTTCCGTTCCCAGCGAGATTACTAATCATGTTGTTGACAGGGAGATGTTAGCAAAGCCAATGGCAGAGAACTCTTCATCGTCAGTCCCCCCGGTATACGTCCCTCCTCCCCAGCAAGCTGCCGATCGGCTCTCCTTGTCCTCATCCTGAAAGTTGTATTTCTCTGGTTTTGTGATGCACCAATCCCCAATGACTTTGACAGCACTTTATGTACTTGTTGATCAATCCTTTATGTAATGTATCATAGGTGGGCATCCAGGATGCCTGCTTGATACACAGACTACAGTAGTGCAAAGTTCTATACACACAACCCTAGGTCTAGGATAAGTCCAAAAAACAAGACTCATCACCTAAACTAACCAAGTTTTTGCAATATAGTCGATCATGTATTGGAAATGATTATAATAGGATGATTTGCAAAGGTCATTCAAGGCAGCTGATCTATGATAAATTGTATCGTGTGAGCTACTAGGTGCTATGTGACATACACAAACAAGAATGAAGTAGGTAGTGTAGTTGAGATGCTATTTTTTAGAAAAGAGATTCATAATGCAGTCAAAAACACTTATTTGTGACTTTTTCATGTCATTGATGCTGACATCCATTTCTCCCACCTTTTGACTCAGCCCATCCACCTTCTGAGTTGGCAGCTTCTTCACATCTGTCTTGTCTACTTTCATGCTGTATATGTCATGCATGAACTGACTGTTTGTGTCTAGGGTGCTTTGCAACACCTGAAGCCAAGTATCAAACTGAGAGAGGTCAGAAAGGATTGCTCGTGTATCCCCTCTGAGGTTGCGGACTGATGACAGGGTATTACAACTGGCCCAGATAGGGTCGGATGTAGACTTGGAGGTTGGATGAAGACTTAAGGATGAAGGATTAGTTGAGCAAGCATAACGCCTGGTGAGACTCGAAGGACGAAGGTACTGAGGTATTCAACGAGGAGGATCTCACGGAGAGTCACTTCACTCGAAGACAATAGACACACCCGAGAGGGCTGAGACTCGAAGGGACTCGAGGGTTGGCAGAGAACTTAATGGGATTCCAAGTAGCTCTAGCTTTGGGTTACAGACGATGAGACAGTCCTTAAGTACTACCAGGATAGAATATGATGGAATCATATGGAAGGGACAAGTCATCTGCAGTATGGATGAGTAAGAAGCTGCGGAGGATTGGTTATACAATGATGAAGGATGACAGAAGTATGATGAGTGAAGATGTCATCATGAGTCATTGGATCAGAACAAGATAGGGAAAGCTCGGAAGGAGATAACCGGGATTGAGATAGGGGAAGATCGGATCATCAGCGATGTGGAACAAGACACGAAATCGCCCGAGATCTATAATACAATGTGAATACAAAGTGGAGGCGATAAGCAAAGCAGAAGGAGAGAGAGAGACATAGGGTGAACTCTGGAGACAGTTGTAACACAGGGTGGTTGTTATGGCTGACCAGAGAGAATCAACACCCCTATTTGACTATAAGGTTTCAATAGCTTGGTGTTAGCATTCAACATACCTGGCTGGTCCAAGTGCCATTCAATCCAGATTCCAATGTAGATGTGTCTATGATTTTCATGATCAGCCACTTCAAATATAATAAAATTCTTGGGTTACTACTGCCAGAGACTCCAAAGGTGTTGAATGTGTTGAGACTAGCAGAGATTGATCCAGGGATAGATCCAGACCCAGATTCCCAATGTAGGTGTGTGATGTGTGTCTATGATCTTCATGATCAACCACTTCAATATGACAAGATGCTTGGCTTACCACTATCAGACATGGCCACAGATGAGTGTATTGGATTGCTCATTTATAGTTAGCCAGATGATGTTTTTGGTGTGGTTGATAGTGGCCTTTAAGGTGTTTTTTTCTGAGATATATGCATACTACCAGTGTGCAATGAGCCAGTTATTGTGTACAGATAGGAGCTTAGCCTGTTCTTTTTTTCTACTTTTCCTTCTGTTGCATGATTCTACTACCAGTGGACATCTAGTACTCGAGGAGCTGAAGCTGATTGTTCAGTTTTCTCCTGGTGCAACTGTGCTAAATTGGAAACTAAAATGCAAAACTGAGATATAGGTCAGTACATGGTGTCAGTCCATTTATTAGATGTATATAAAGCATCTACAAAAGGTCTGGTAAAATTTGATGGTTGGCAAAATTTGTTACAAAGAAGAAAAGATGATGAGAGGGTAGATTTTGTTATGGATTTGAAATAAGTTCTGGAGGCTTTCTGAACCATTCCAAATTGATTCCCTGACCTTGAAAACCCCCATGTACACTGTCACTTACTTCTCAAAGTCATTTGTTGACTTGATATACTAGTAAAGTTGGGGGAAGAGGACATTGGTCAACACTATGAAATAAATAGCCAGTGCTTAGAAAACAGCTGTAATATGTTTGGTAGATGTCTAATGGTATGGTACAGTTGATTGAAGGTATCCTAGATGTCACTTCAAATTGATATTACCAGGGGAGGAGGTAGGAGGGGACCAAAGGGCCACCACTATGGAATAAATAACCAGTGCTTAGGAAACAGTTGGAATATGTTAGGAAATAGTGTACCCAATAATCTATAGTGACAAATGTGGGTGACTACCAAAACAGTGCAGTCCAATTGTAGTAAAGTGTACTGAGAAAGTGTAGTCAAAAGTTATGACCTTGCAAATGGCATATGGGATATTTATATTTAACAGACTAATAATGTAGCATCCAATATTACATATGTCCTTGGATATATCAATTAAACTATGTATATGAATATGCTATTTTCTATAGTAGCAATATGTACAGTCATATCAATAACATCTGCACTTCCCTTTGCTTGAATATGATTCATCTATGTCATCAGAAGAAGAAGAGATAATAATTTCCATAGTCCCCTTCATCATCATCATTTGGGTATAAAAATTGGAATTATAAAATTGGAATATATGGGATCATTAATATATCAATGCAGTGTAGGTTTTCTGGTTCAACCTGCTTTCAACTTGATTTTCTTCATCTTGTCTAACTTCATTTTGTAATTTCATGAAGGCTGAGTCTTTGTCCATTGAAGCGATCACAAAAGTCAATACCATCACACAGGGTGCCAATTGGGTGGCTCCTTTCTTCTCAGGTCGTCCCTCCCATGGCATTGTGGCAAAGTATGTAATGATTAAGACAGTACCCCTAGATGTAGAGGATCTCAGTGATCTTCCTTTCGGTCTCACATGCACACATACTTTCCAAATGCATCCCTAAATTTCCCTCCCCACAATGACTCTGATTGGGCCATATTCTGGTCTGGCTCTAGCTATATCGCAACCTATCACAAATTGCAGGAGGGAATGTCATCATTGGATGAAGCCTATATGATGGAGTCTTTGCAGAATATGAGTCTTCTCTCATCTGCAATGCTTTCCAGAAAGCCAGAAGGTGATGAAGAAAAGCAAAGGACATGTATGGAAAATTCAGCAAGGCTCTTTGGTTTTTGTGTCCAATCCCCGGTTTTACAAGATTAATGGTTTGGGAAAGGAAAGCCAAAAGCTACAAGGAACAAGAGGGCCAAGCCTCTTAAAATCTAAGAAGGTCATTCAAGAGGCACTGCATTTCTTTGACATACATATTCAATGAACTGGCTAGCAAAAGAGAGGAGGTGGAGAACCACCAAAAAAAGGCTAGATTGGCAATACTTCAAGTTAGCAAGGCAATGAAGAACAAAAGGCAATCTCCATGTAGATCAAAACATATTACGTTCAACTTACCAGATCTGGAAGCAGAGGGAGATGAAGCTTATTCAGATGGAAGGAGAAGATGATATTCATGATGATTAATTTTCTATGTATGTAAAGGATTATGATATTACAGCATTGCTATCATGTAACACAGATGTGATGGAGTGCTGGACAGCTGCTGGCATTGATGAGGACTTCTCCATACATACAACATCTACTATTATAAAGCACATCCTACCTCCTAGGTTTTTCTAGCCTCCAATACACTAGCTATAAATAAGCGGAGTATCCTGACTACTGTTTTATAGCCCTCTGAACACTATAGTAACTTTGGCTAAGCCCAGTAAAATCCAATACAAGAACAGTATGATCACCCTCTGTCTTCTATGTAGCACCAAGACATAATTTTTCGTGTCTTCTAGACAGTGTGGAAAAGCATTTCCCTGATGTTTCAATTATCTCTACACATGGTAGAACAACTTTCAGCATCACAGGATACCATCTGAAAGAAAAGCTCAATACCCGCCTTGTACCTCTTGGACAAAGATCAATTCTTCTAGCCTCCAATATGCTAGCTATAAATAGACAGAATATCTTACCTACTGTGTTAGAGCCCTTTGAACATGATGGTAAGATTGGCTAAGCCCAGAAAAATAAGGGGAGTGAATGGCAGTATCCTCCTAGCCAAAATTGAAAAATGTATGTAGCGGGTGCCAGGAGCCACTAGGAACCATAGAAGTATTTTTCCTGGAGGTTATAGACCCCTATGAATCCACTTATAACATTTACAAGCCACGAAAAAATCATCTTTATAGACATTCAAGGTTAGGATGCAGTAACATTTTGTTTGATTTACATCTCAAGAACATGACTGCCGATTTTCATGATCAGTAGCTCAAAATGATCGTAGAAAGGGATTTTGTTTCATGGTAACATAAATGTTCAGATATATAATTTTGAGTCTGACACTTAATTCAACAATAGCTCTTGACTGTGTCATGTATGTGCTTTATTAACTCTTTATTGCAAATCTGACCTATGATACAGCAAACAAAAAGAGTGCACTGTCTTTTGCGAGCTCTTTCATATCCTATCATGGTTAGAGCAACGATTTAAGGAGCCATTGGAGGAGGATGTCATTGTGATTACTAACCTGGTATGTCTCTCTCTGGTCATATTTGTTATTATACCTACTTACTGCATATCTACCTTCAGATCCAGAAGGGTGCTAACAATGCTAGAGCCAATGACACCAAGGGAATGAAGGGCCCAATCATTGATTGGATCACACCACTGGCAAAAGGCCAATTGTTGAACCCTTACATTTTGCATAATGTTAAATTGGGACGAGGTTTCAATTAACCATGATCACACCAGAGCACTCCATTAGATTGGTCAGTCACTTCGGTCAACCCAAAAATGGTGCCTCTTAGATGTATTTTTTGATCCAAATAATACACCCAAGAGGTCACTTTTCGAGGGCTCACCCCATGATTTTGTAGAGAATGCAGTGGGTATGCCCAAATGTGTGTCTATCAAAGGCATATATTTTCACC
Organism: Leccinum angustisporum; assembly: GCA_038091055.1. Classification (NCBI taxonomy): domain Eukaryota; kingdom Fungi; phylum Basidiomycota; class Agaricomycetes; order Boletales; family Boletaceae; genus Leccinum; species Leccinum angustisporum. The sequence goes on from JBBPNU010000653.1 coordinate 6,589, forward strand.
TTTTTTGATCATGGGCATGCCCAATACATTTGCTGCATGTTATCTGGGCATATATCCTAGGTGATTTTCATGGTCTTCCTGAACATTTCCATACATTTTTTAGCATTATTTGGAAATATCCTGGGTCATTATTTGGGCGTATCCTGGGTGATTTTTCTTGAACTCTAGGACACTTTTTAAGTTATCCCTAAAGAACCTCACTAGCTGCATCTCATCTTTCAGAGCTGACTACTGCAAGGACCACGTCCTTGTGCACAAACATGCAAAGCAAAATTCTCCCCCAAACACTCTCACTCATTCAGATAGAAGGTATTACTACCTAAGGATTTCAGGCACCCTCAGGGAGGCATGGTCTGCTCTCTGAGACCCCTGTCTACATTGCCCCACTATCCAAGTGTGCAGAAAATGCACACAAGGCAAAGTGGAAAATACAAGATCCACATCATCTGGTAGGAGATAATTTCTCTTCTATATAATGCTTGCTTTAATGGGTTTCCTGCTAACTTCTGCAAGGTTCAAAAAACATGATAAATTTTGCCTTTTTAGGCGGGTAGCATGCTGAGGTATGCAGGTCTTGATATTGGTAGGCTCACACATTGACTTGGTTCCACTTTACAGCTGGTGGTTCTCAGCCAATAAATAGCTGGGTCTAATTGCTGGTTACTAAGGCAACCTCCGATGGGAATGAATCCTTACATAGTATATTGGGCTGCCCAGGAGGCAATTTCTGCAGATAGCTCTGAGCTGTTTCTCACTTCAGTTAGAGCCCCAACCAGTGCATCCTTGCCCTTTCCAAGTTCTGGCTTCTTACCAACCACAGGTTCCAAAGTTGTTAGCATAACCCACCAGAACAGAAGTGCAAACTGCTCTGGTAATTAGTAATCCTAAGCAGCTGCTTCTGGTTGAAAAGGTACTTACATTTTCTACTCTGCTCTCCTTTGCTTGGACTCTTTTGACCCAGTCTAGGTACAAGTGTGAGACATGTAGAAATAGATGAATCTAGATTTTGTGAGTAGAGGGCAGCAGGAATAAGAGCATAAAAATGCACCTCTTAGTCTTAGCAGATCCACAATATCTTTTGAAGAGCGTGCTGTAAAGCCTTCCTTGAGCAATGGTGTTCTTTTGGTTTAGAAGGTAGCCTACTCACCAAAGTTCCTGCTTGGGAAACTATTTTTTTCCTGCTGAGCAGCAATCCTCCCAGAAAAGACTACCAGGCTATCCCTCCAGCTCTCCATTTTTCTTTGTCAAAGAGGCCAGCAGCTTGCCTCAGAGTTGGCCTTTCCAGCTCCCTCTAACTCTGCCTAACAGGTGGTGAAAAAAATTAAGTCAGCCATCAATAGATGAGAAATATTCATTTTGCCTACTCTTTGATACAAGGCCCAAACTGTCAAATCATTCCCCCTTAAATCAGCCTTCAGGCAAGTCCCGACTATGACCTGCTTCAACTTCTGAAAAAAAAAAGATCAACCTCGGCCCTCCTAAACAAATACATTCAAATGATGCTGACCTTTGGAGACATATCAATGACAGTGTTAGTCCAGCAGAACTCGACTTGAATGGACATACTAAATATATTGGACAGTTCCACAAGGACATGGAGTGGAAGCTCAATCAAACTGTACAAAATATGCCTTTAATTAATGCTATACTCCTGATTGCTATTCAGAACTCCAAGTCAAGCAAATATTTCCCTTGAAAACAATATTTACATTTATGACCCCCCTTCACTATATTGGATTTCATGGTCTGCTATTATACAAGTCACAGTGTGAACTGACATCAAATCAAAAATGTAGTCTAGAATACCATTGACTTTTACTTTTAGATATTTCTTGACATTCTCTCAAGAACAAGAATCACTCTAGCAAACACACTTTTCATCTTGCAATTTTGAAAATTACCTCTTCTAAAATCTCCTCTGACTAAAATTTGCATAGAAAATCTAGCTAGGCAAACAACACCATCATGCTATAGGGTATTTATTCTGGAGTGCAAGGAGCAGGTGGGTGGATGGACTACAAGGGAAATGTAGTAGCAGTGAATGGACAGAAGATATTTTAACAGCAAATGGAATCTATAGTGTGCTACTTTCTTCTGCATGTTTGAGTAGAAATCTATCAGCAAAGCCAAAAAAGACAACTCTCTGTCCTTGAACAGGAGTACTAAGTGCAAAGAAACTACCCAACTCAAAACCAAAAGAACCTGAAAAAGTATAATAGGGACTTGCACTCCTAACTGAAGAATCTAGAAATGACCTCCCTCCCAGTCTCCAATTGCAAAAATGATGGCTGGCACTCTATGCCAGTCAATGTGAATCTCTCCTGCACCTCCCCTCTTAACAGCAAGGCAATGAAAGGAAAGACCAAAAGAAAGATCTGGATGAAGCTCAGTCTCATCCTGAAGGTATTGAAGGATTCTGAGATGACCTCTAAATATAATGTAATATCAGAAAAATAATATTGAATGAAAAGAAAAAGAAAAATGATTACTTTTCCATAAGGTGGCTAGAAGACTCACAGTGCCTTTGAAAAATGGATTTTACCTTTGAAAAAATTCATCTTTGTATAACCTCCAGCAAAGAGTCCAGCTTTTCTGTAATCTTCTCAGATTATAATCTGGTTTCTCTGGTGAAGACAAGCTTCCCCAGATACTTCTCCCAAATTCCAAAATGAAAAGCTTCTGTTTGAGAGCAGTTGCCATTGTTGGAAAGATGATGCCTAGAATTAGTTGCTTCCAGCTCCTTCCAGGCATGTATAATCTAATTAGCAGCCTTTTGATTGAAGACCTTGTCAAGGCGCATGAAAATGTAGTCAGGAGATTCCAGTGGTTTGTCTTTTACATTCACAGCAGCTATGAGATGGCCAGTGGGTTTCAAGAGCTGGTAAGGGCCTGAGAATTCTTGCAAAACCTTGCACCTAACCAGTTGGTTGTTTTGTTGGGAATGTAGAACTTATTTTGCAGTTGCGTTTGCTGTGAGTGTAGCCAAAGTGCTGGCACCCCCTCCATTTAGCTCTTTCTTCTGAGCATCCAAGTTGCCATCTGCCTCTCCTCTTTTCTGAGTAGGTCTTCCTTCCACTCCTCTAACTTGCTGTCACTTTCTTCAGCTGTGGCAGCTTCTTCATGTATGGTGAACTTATGGACACATTCTTTTCTTCTCAGCTCTTTCATCCATTATCATAATGGAAAACCACCTATTTTTTATTGGAAGCCATGAGATCCACTCTCATCATCATGTAACTGTTGATGTACAGCTCAACCACAGGGCAGGGGAGGAGGAGGGGGGGAGAGATCCAAGATGTGATTTTTAATTCATCAAGGCAACAATCTGTCACATCCCCTGTATTTTTCACTCACTGACACATCTATTCCTTGATCCCACAGATAATCTGCACACCTCTGATGAATATGCTACATTCATACCTCACTGCTCAATTTTGAACCCCCCATAGATTATAAGTGATGATAAACAGAAGTACCTGGACATTTTCATTGATTGGGACAAACATTGGAAGTATGGCAACTGGCACCAGCTTATGACCAATATACATGAGTTTACAGTACATTCAATTTTGTCAAATGATTCTTCAACTTACTGATTGGCATTTGAACACATAGCAAAGTCTACCCTCTCACTATCTTTTTTTCTTTGTAACAATTTTTTCCAACCACCAAATCTTACCAGACCTTTTGTAGTACTTTTATATATATCTAATAAATGGACTGACACTATTTACCAACCTATATTTCAGTTTTGCATTTTAGTTTTTAATTCCCATTGAAGTATATAGACATAAGATGGAAGAGAAAGGAGGGGACTAGGCAGATAAACCTGGACTGGCTGTTAACAACAATGACATGATGCTTTGAGAGTCATATCTGGACCGAGTAAGCTCAAAGTTGGGCCATTTGCATCTTGTGTTCAAGTTCAAACAGATGAGTAAGCAAAGTGGCGTGTGTCTCTTGTCTCTTGCCACCTCACTTCTGTTCTTTCTCGCATCCACCTGCACTCCTCAGCCACTGCCCATCCTCATGGCTCAAGTTCTTGCTCCCATTTCATCCACTGTATACTTCATTGTGTTTCACACGGTGAACTGAGTCTTGACGGTCTTCATCTTGTCTTTTTCCCTTGATGTGCCGCCATTTCATCCATTATGAGCCTACCAGTGAGTACAGTTTTTTCATGCATGGTTGTCTTTCTTAAAATGGCACACATTCCTCTTTTTCTCATGCTGCTGCCACCTGTCTGCCTTTTTCATTTTTTTTGCCTCTTGCACTTATCAATCCGGTCTTCCTTATCCAACCTCTGCAATCGGTTCGTTCTCAACCTCATTCAACACTCAACACTCAATATTCTTCTGTTTACAGAACATCAAAATTCCACCACCACATTTGGTGTTCGTGTCTCTCAAGAGTCCCAAGAAATAGAGCTGATGGTAAGTTTCTATCTTTTTCTTACACAAGTTTTATCTTCAAACTATCCTCTATCAGGTCACTCTATTGTTACTGTTACAAGCACTACTGAACCTGAGTCTATTAGTAGGCCTAGCATTGAATCTTTTGATAATGGTGAGTAGTAAATTTAGTTATTTCAATTCTCAGCAGAAAGAAGAGTTAATGCCTTTCCAGACTCCACTGTTATTACGCTCACAAAAATCTTAGGTTATCTTGATTCATTCAGAACTAAGGTGACTTGGAGAAGACTCAGATGTGAGGTCCGCAAAGAACAGTACCAAAGTAATGGTTAAACAAATAACTGATCTCAGGAATGAGCTCAACCAACAAGACCCTCGTTTTGATCCTCACTCTTGATGATTGAGTTACTGCTCATTTATCATTTGTTCTTATTCTTCACTTATCCTGTATTACATCGCAGTACAATCATAGTCACACTTTTTTCTGGCTATTTCAGATGGTGTATTTTGATTCGGGCCTCGCAGTCCACCTACTTCCCTGCTAGGGGCCTATGATGTGACAAGTGGCCACCTCACGCTCATTGATGAGCCTGAAAATTTCCTGTTTCTGAGTCTGTCAGGGCCTGATTGCTTACTACCATTCAAAGAGGATAATGCTAATAATATATGTTAACCAGGAATTGGAGCCATTGAAGATATGGATCTCGTCTGCCAATATGCAGGCTTACATTGATGCAGCTCTTCAGCGTGAGGCTGAAGATATCCTTTCAAGCAACAGTGACTGCATGGCAGACTCTTTGGAGCAACTGTCTGGGTCTTCCAATGATGTTGACACTAATTTTGAGGTTTTTCCTGTGCACCCTACCACTCCCCCTTTTAAAGGATTAAACACCATCTCTTGTCCTCCTAAATTAGGTAAAGCTGCCAAGGACAAGCACAGAAGAAATATAAGCACTGTCTCTTCTATGCAGATCTCCTAGTCCATCCTCAGGCATTCTCTTAACAAGAAACACCCCATGCCTCAGGGCTTATCTACTCAATGCTGTCCGCCAGTCTATAACCATTGACCAGAAGTTCACAACATGTTGCTCAAGCCATAATCCAATGCCATCAATCATCTCCTGTTTCTGAAGGCAATGATGTTGTCTCAGATGGATATGAAGGGAGTGAGGGGATCCACTGCCATAGTACTGAGGGCCAAAAACGCCACAAGTGCCTCCGTGTGGCTGAACGAGAGGGAAACAATTCAGATGAACCTCAACCACTTGACCATCAGGGTAATTGTCATCAAGGTGCTGCTCGGCCGAAGAAGAAAACAAGGAGTAACAATGGGTGGACACCACATCTTCCGGTGACAGAGATGGTGGAATCCTTCATTGCTTGTCTAGCTGCTGCTATATGGGGGTCAGCATTCTATGACATTGCAGCTTGGATCTCCAAAGTAGCTGACATCATGAAAGACTCTTGTATTGTCTTTCAAGATGAGTCAATTGACTCACTCATGGGGAGATGTTTAGGTCACCATAGACTGAGTAATTTCAAAGGAAGCAAGTGCTTTTTGTTATTTGATTGATTAATCCAATACTAAGTTTCCTAATAAGCAATTTTGTATTCTAGTCCAATATAAGTGGCCTCCATCATGATGCTGTTTAGTTTACATTCATAGCAGTACAAGGAAGACTGGAGTGAATGAGGTCCTTGGAGCTGTACATGCCAAAGTTGCTCAACAAATGCCCATATCACTTCGTCAATGCCCAGCAGATCGTCAACAACGACTAGCCCTCTGCAGCCCATGATGCCATGATGCATAGAACTGTGGAGGCAAAGAAACAATATGTCAAGTTCAAAATGGCATTCAAATTCAAGAAGTTCACATACTGCTTCAAGTATGGCATGCCCCAAGACAGGGGCAGGAATGGGGAGGGGCCACTGTGTCACAAGAACTGGGTATACACTCAGGGTGGATGTCCCTGGGAGTCATTTATATTCAGGTCAGTTTTCTGTATGTGGCTGAACCGGCCAGTGAGGCAGAAAATGGCCACCGACTTGAGCATAACAGAGCCGATTGAGACCGATTACGACTTTATCACTTGGGCAATCCATGAAGAACCACAGTCAGGGAAGTACTATAATGCTCTGGAGTTTTGTGAACAAATGGTACATAAGGACTCCTTATTTTTCTTGCGCTGAACATTCTTGTCGTTTTACCTAATGTGATTATTATATAGAGCTTCTACAACAGGTTTGGAAAGATTTTGTGGTTGGAAAAAATTGTTACAAAGAAAAAAAGATAGTGAGAGGGTAGACTTTGTTATGTATTCAAATAGAGCTTTCCAGACCATTCCCAATTGATTTCCCAACCTTGGAAACCCCTATATACACTGTCACTTCCTCTTTAAAGTCATTTGTTGAATTGATATACTAGTAAAGTGGAGGAAGGGGGGGTGGTCATTGGTCACCACTACAAGGTATAGTACAGCCAATTGGAGGTATCCTAGATGTCATTTCAAATTGATATTACCAGGGAAAGGAGTAGAAGAGGATCAAAGGGCTACTACTACAAAATAAATAGCCAGTGCTTAGGAAACAGTTGGAATAGCCCTTTGGTAACTGGATTTGAGATAAGATGTATTGAGTACTAAGAAAGAGTTATCAACACTTGTTGAGAGTGAAGCAAACTGATATTCAAGTGTGAGGGATAAACTCTTATATACTTGAGTACATGTTTGTATCTACATTACATAAGCATAAATGAAAGGTCTATATGTTATCTAGACTCGACAATAATTGTTGTACAAGAACTACATGAATAATGATTGTTTTAACACATAGAAGAGTAGCATTGAATATGACTGAGTCAGAACAAAATACACTGGGTCTGTTGGCCAATGCATGGCTGGAGAATCTAGTGTTTGCATTGCTCAGAAAACTGACCAATGAGGAGGAGTGAATCATGGTGTTCTTCACTACTTGTGATGGGGCGATCGAGTTCGCCGAGAATAACAATTTCACTATGTACCAGAGCAAGCTACCGAGTTCTGGGAACACGAAGTCCTACAACCTGGAAAGGTGGACCACTGGAGAATTGAAGGTGATAGCATGCACCTCGGCCTTTGGATCAGGCATTGATTACCCAAGCATCCATTTCGTGGTGGTCTACAACTCTCACTACAGCTTCATGACTACAGATGGTAGGACAGGCAGGGAGGGATGGAAAGGAGTCGCATGGATTCTTTGTGTCGTCAAAACAGCATTCAAGTTTTGAAAACCATACAGACCTCCAAATGGTTTGCAAGCTGGAACAGATGGTGTATGCCAAGGATCGATGCAGGGTTTCCAAGGCGATGAAGAGCATGAACGGTGCTCATCTGCCAGTGGCAAAGGAGTGTGGGGAGTTGGAGGGCCAAGTCCAATGCGACATCTGTAACCCTCGAGGAGAAATGCATTTATTCACTATCAAGGCAGTTGACAATGGATCGCGACCCAACGCCGCGGCCGGGCTCCTCAAAACCAGCCTCTAGTACTAACTGGACCATGGCAGCAGAGATGATGAAGA
>JBBPNU010000654.1:0-14553 GCA_038091055.1 Leccinum angustisporum
AGTATCCGGCGGGGTTCGGATAGAGATATTACATCTTGCGGCGAAACTCGTGGCCGACTTCTGTCATCAATCCATCTCTCGAGAAGTCATAACTCTTCGGGGCTGCCAGGTGTAACCACCGCTACTTCTCTGACCTCATGGAATGCAAGGCCGATTGGCTTGCACATTCCCGTGCTGTCTTTGGCACTGAAACCCATGACTTCTCCAGTGTCTCCAGTGCCATTCAAAACCATTGCTTTGGTATACCCTTGTCTAAACTTCGTGTTGCCACCTTTGCCTCGGATGTGATGCCAGTGAGGCTGGCGGGTACATGGCATCCAATTGTCCTACAAATTCGGTCTCCGTGATGAGGGGCAACTCGAAGGTTCTTATGAGGCATTGAGAACTTCAGCATTCAATTTCATGAGAAAGTGTCCATTTAGAGTTCCACCACAACCACGGAACATCGAGTTTGCCTATTGATCTGTTGGGGTCTGCAATGACAGGATAATTTGAGATTGAAATTAAGGGTTCATATTCTCTTGTATCTGGCTTCCTTGGATGTTCAATTGGAATGGGCTGACCCGAGATGAAAATGTGAGCATGCACATTTTGCTTGATGAAGAACATGACAGTACTGGCCGTCTATGATATATGATGTGTTGATTGTCAAAGGGCATGTCAAACCCCTTCCAGCTTCAAGTTTGCTTACCAGGTTAGCTAACTTGATTACCTGCAGTGTGGCATTCATCTTGTATGCAATTGTGGATCCACATCTTGAATGGTGACCAACGGAGGATCCATTGACTGTCAAAAGCAAGTGGCATGACCTCACTGTCTCAAGTTTGAATTGTGAAAATGTACACCATTGCAGAGTCAATGCACATGTAATATTGGGAGTTTCATCTGATGGCTGCTCAGAGCAACTTATCCATGTTTGCATGACTGAATTTCACATGTTCCATCACATACTATGCATTGTTTGCAATCAAAAAATTATCATGCATTCAACACAAGTTCTTGAGACAAGAGCAGGTTGGAAATGACCAAGTGTCTGTTCTGTATCAGTCAAACTGGCTGCATGCAAAATTGCATTGTCATATGCATTCAAATTATATAACCATAGCATTGCATGCCAAGGTATGCAGTGATTCTGCAAAAGAGTGAAGTCAATCACAGTACCATCCACTTCCTCAATCTCACACAGTAGACAACAAGCAAATGCATAGACCACACAGACCACTGGCACAACTTTGTTAACCTGTTTTTGCCAATCAGAAATGACAGCCACTTTGTTTTGCCATTCACATATGACAGGAAAAGGGAAATGATCATGCTCCACTCTAAGGCCAACTTGAATAAAGCATCATCAAACACACCTCATGCCAACTATGAGCTTGAGCTGGACAAACATGGCAGGCTTGTGCATCTGCCATATGCCCAGGCCCACTTCAAGAGTGTTCCATTTTTGTGGTCATTCAACTTGAATACCAATCTTCAGACAATAATGTACCTGGAGGAATAAAAGGCTGTATGCTGTGAACATTGATTCAGGCACACTTGCACAAACAGAACTCTAGCATGACTGTCAATCATTGACAATTATTGGCATGCTGACACAGGTGATCTTGAAAGGATGCACATCTTGTGTGTGCTTTACAGTGCAGGCCATGAGCAAAACAGAGTTCCACAAGCTGCTTGCAAGTCAGATATGGGAACTCTATTGACAACATAGCAACATTCACAACACAAACCAGCATGCAAGAGCCCATGGATACAGTGATCCAGCACTCATCAACTGGGAACATATTCCCACAAAATTGAAGTCTTGTCTGAGCGTGAGGAATGACACATGAGAGTCTGGTAGTGGAAACATCCACAATCTCAATACAGCATACACTGTCACTCCCATTTGGGGCATCTAAGAAAGCAAATGTCAAACACAAAAACTGAGAGAAAGGTGATTTAACACACCATTCCTTTCAAGCACAATAGTCAAGATGTTCAACAACTGATAAGAAGAAATTTTAGGGCAGGTCAATGCTTGTGTTTTGATATGCAATCAGAGTAAAATGAATAAGACTCTGAGGAGATGGTCTGAATATGAGGTAATATGAAGTAGCTTTGAAGGCCTGAAATATAAAATCATTGATAGTGTATGCAATCATATGTAGGATCAACTTGACTAGAATTTCACCCTTGAAAAGTCCATTCAAGTTGTTGAGATTGGCAGGGTTTGACTGATGACCAACACTTTAAGCCTGTCGTCAGTGCAGCCAGTGTCAGCATTCTGTTTGAGCTAAACTCACTTGAGTTTCACTTCACAAAGTCAAAGGAAACAAATTCATTACCTCTTGTAGAGCATCACCAAGCTCTGTTTCACTGTAGAAGTTCCCTGTAGTATTTGTACAAATAGTTTCTCTGGGGTATACTATTAATGACTCTAATATAATATATGTAGTGGATCACACATCTGTCTGGTTGACTACAGTCACGGTGTTCGTGTTAGTAACATCATGGGCTCATCATGCAGTTTATCATTGGGCTCCTTGTCCTATCACCATACCAATCCACATGCTTGCCATTTCTGGCATCACAATACATCAAAAAATTGCAATGAAACTTATTTACAGATGAATTATCAGTTACTTTGTGCACTACACCAGGTCTTGCAAGGCTGTTGCACCAATCACAGCAATACCCTCAAATTCTCAACACAACCATATGCTGATCACTTTGAACACTACCATACAACTATTGTCACCACACTCAAGGATGAGTATAGTTGACCAAGCTTCCATCTGTACCACAACTCGTTGGATACTCAAGGAATGTGAGTCTGTGCTTATGTATTAACCATATAACTACTAACATCCTAATCCCACAGTGAAAAGATGTGTAGCAGTAGCAGGGCATCATCCACCAGACTTCAACTGTTTGTTATCCTGTGTGCTGTCATCATGGCCACAAGATAGAACAGGCATTCGAAAAGATAAAACTGTACATGGACTTTATTTCTCACCCTTCTAAAATCCCTCAGTATGAGCAGCTTTCTGTATGCTGACCCTCTGTGACACTGATTGAGGATCAGAGGGTCCTGAATACCTTGGGACTAGTATAAGTGTCTGTTAGAATTCTGATGCTCTGATTGGTCATATATGACATATTCTGAAATCATTAAAGACAAAAATAGTGAGTGGCTTTCATAAGTGATCTATTATACTGAATGCTATACAACAAGGCTGGTGATTTCACATTACCAAATTCATCATCATTTTTCAAGAAGAAATGTTGGTACACCCCTCAAGTCTCAATGATGGGAGTAATGATATGCAGAATTCCTTTGCATGCACTTATCACAACAAGCTTGAGAGTCAGAAGTAATCAACATCAGGACCTTGAGAATGTCAGACATCATGAACAGGTAACCCATCCAGTTGATTTCCAATCTAAAGTAAAGCACAATCAGGAGGGCAAGTGTTCTGCAAATCAAGAATAGAATAGGTGGTTCTGTTGGAGGTACACTCCAAATTAATGAACACTTCAGCACAAACCTTCTGGATAAGGCCAAAAGTGTGGTGCATTGGAGTGCAATGCACATTGCACTATTCAGAATCAAGATGACTATGACTCGGATGGCTCCAAGAGCTAGTGATTTCTTAGACATATAATCTTAATCTTGACTGTAAGTTGGAGAAGCTGGGGGGACAGAGATACATGGAAAGGCAAACTGGATGGATTGGATAGAGCTGTAGAAGGAGTATAGGAAGGAGTTGATGATGTATGGGACAGAATGGAGTAGGCTGGCATCAGTACAGAAGGAATCTGACCAGCAATGCCATAGGGCAGAAGCATGAGTGAGCAAGAACTTCTCTGCCTTCATGATATTATCTTTGATTTTTAGGACTGTGAAGAGGTGAAGGGTGTTAAAAACCAGGAGCAGACTTGTTTTGTGAAATCCAGATGGAAACTGTGCAAAAACCACTTATTAATGAAGAGGGCCAGAAATCATTTGTGTGACAACAAGAGGAGTCACAATTTTCCTGAAGTTGTGATGATAATATCTGAGCTCTGAAAAGTTGTGCATAGTGACCTTGCCATGGATCTTGTGCATAAGGTACTGAAGGTCTAAAAGTCTAAAGCAGCAACTATCTTCTGAGTCATATCCTGGATAAAGGTCCTTTGATTATTTAGATAAGCTTGAAGGCAGCCCAGTCCAGAGGCTGCGCAGTGGCTTTCAGAAGCAGGTGCCAACCTTCTGCTTCATTTTTGTCCCATATGCCAAACAATGCAGGAAACTTTGTTTCCTCACTTGGAGCGTACCCGCCCCTTCTCTTCATCCTGTGATGGCAACAAAGCCTCTCATTCTATTGACCTCCAACAAGAACTCTCAAATTCCACCATTCCTGGTACACCTGGTGCCGACTCACCAAACTTGCTGGTCCTCAGTCAGGGAGCTGTACCGTTCTTTCATATGGGGAGAGGAACACTGCTGGCAAATGGGGCACTTAAACCACCAAGTTCATTTTCTCATATCGTGATACCACTTCCAATCTGCACCCATTGACCTTCAAAACTGAGCGCGTCATTCACCTTCTCCTCACTGTCTATCCAGAGGGATTATACTATGGACTCGGAGGTAAGTGACAATATATGTCTAATTAATCTACTCTAATGATCCCAGACCAGAAACAGTGGGAATACAAGTGATATGGGTAGTGACAGTCAGTGCAACGAAGACTCCAACGGAGAAGAGGCACAACTTCTGAAAGTTGTGAGGACCCAGCGTCATGTTCACAAATCAGAGAAGAATGTTATTGTTGCATGGAAATAATGTATGGTACCAATTCCAATGTAGAACTGTCTTACCAGCAGACTCCTTGATTGCACTCTTTACATTAGTGTGTGCTTCATATATGGCTGCTTGGAATATCAATGAATGGGTGTAACTGCACCTAAAATGATTTTGGAAGACAATTTCCAGGAGTTGTGCCAAAGGGTTTACACATAATGATAATCATTGATACATGGTATCATTGTTTCAAGACATTTCTAGTACATGAGGAATTTAATAGACATTGTAACAGGATAGTGTTTAAAATGAGGCAAATGTGTTGCTCAAGGGCCACACAATGCAGATTTCTAATTATCTTTACTGTCGGACATCCTGGCCCACAAACAGTTGCTGATATCCAGAGTTAAAAGCGCCCAAAATTTGGTGTTGACTTTGACAAGTCAGTAAAAGAGGAATAGTGTTCCGGGGCTGCAAGCCAAGATCCAGTATTGGTGTGGCTTTGGGGCTTCTAGAATATTCCCAGCGAGAGGAGGGGGACTTGGCGACAACAATGCTGACATTGAATCTGTGACAGACAACAGAGGTTTCATAGAAGCCATGTCAACAAACCACATAGTGTGCTTGATCTCAAGGTTGGTGAGGTTACTGAAAACGGGAAGCGGAGATGGAGTGAGCCGGGGCACAAAAGCCGAGGGAGAGCTGGGTGGAGATGTGTGCATATGATCATGGTCAGTGGGCATCATAGAGAGGGGAAGAAATGAAGCAAAGAAGACACAGAGTAAATCTGATTTACTGAAGTATTAAGTCATGATTAAATTGTACTAGTGTAGTCACTGGCCACGTTTGGCAGTGACTCAGTGCGGGAGTTTCCAACAACACTCAATCAACTTGGACTATGCAGCTGGGTCATGGTAGACATGTAAAAATCCTCCAGGCTAGCCTGAGCCCACTCTGCACCTCCCATTGTGAAACTCTTTTCAATGATGTCATACTATTCATTTCCTACTTGCAGGTCACTGAAGCAAGCGTTGTCACCACCCTCCACAAAAGAGAGATCAGTCGTGTGCCTGGGTCAGGCTGTACTTCCATGGACTCGCCTTCTCCGCCATCATCGACTTGAACTCTTCCAAGTCCACAGAGAAATAGCTCATTGTGCTTGATATTGTTGTCCAGCAGCTGAGTGTGTGGGACCACTTTCCCCTTTTCAGTCTTTCTACCTCCATTTGGCATGTATGTACAGTAATTCTCTTTTCCTCTTCTGGGAACTTTGTTAGTACATTAATTCAGCAAATGATTTTGAGGAATTAAAGGTAGTGTATATGGCCTAGGCTGGCACAATAACATGGGGGTTTTCAAGGTCAGGGAATTTATTGAGAATGTTCCAAAAGCATTAAGAATTTATTTGAATCCACAACAAAGTCTACTCTCTCACCACTTTTTTTCTTTGTAATAATTTGTCTCAACCCCCTATCTTACCAGACTTTTTGTGGAAGCTTTATGTACATCTAATGAATGGATGGACACCATTTTTCAACCTATATTTTAGCTTTGCATTTTAGTTTTTCTTTTCCATTTTAATATAGATCTGTGCTTTTTATCTAATAATGAGTTCAAGTTGATATTTATATGAACATGGACATGCTGTCTCCATTATCTGACACAGATCTTTTCACAATCCAGGGCATAAAGTGGGCCATTGCCTCCTATGTTCTTGTAGAAACAGCAACTTGGTTGCTGATCTGTTATAATGAATATCTATGTAATGTGTAGATGTCACAGTCAAGATTACTTACCTTGTGATCAGTGCATTGACATGTTATTTATCTGATCATGGTAGCTTACTGCAATCCTAGTTGACTATTTTAGTATACATGTGGATTGATATATATCATGAAACATCATAGTAGTAGTATGATTTACAACTCACTTCTGTGTCCATTTAATGCTATTTTGAATGAGCTGTCAGTCAAATAAACTAAACTCAACTTGTTGTTTTGAGTTTTTACCTTGATATTGTTGACAGCACAGTGGAAAAGGTCCAGGTCCTGAGTGGTAAACTTTATACTTCCATGGGAATTAAAAACTAAAATGAAAAACTAAAATATAGGTTGATAAATGTGGTCAATTCATGAGATGTATATGAAGCTTCTACAAAAGAATTTGGTGGTCAGGAACAATTATATACTTCAATGGTAATTAACGACTCAAACAAAATTACAATATAGGTTAGAAAATGGTATAAATTCATTCATCAGATGTATATAAAAAGGTCCAGTGAGATTTGGTGGTTGGGAAAATTTGTTACAAAGACAAAAGGGTGGTGAGAGGATAGACTTTGTTATGGGTTCAGATAAATTCTGGAGGCTTTCAGGACCATTCCCAATTGATTTCACAATGAAAAAAATAGCCAATTGAATTAAGACAGGTAATTATTTTCTTGAGTGTTTTTGAAATACGGTGTGATCACATATTTTGTCTAGGATATTGTTGAATATTTCTGGGTTGCATGAAGCTTTTTGTGGAATAGATGAGGCCAATGTTCAACAAAATGTCCAAGAACAGGCAATTGAGAGGCTCACATCATTCCCTCATCAGGGCACTTCAACACATGTGCCGCCAGTACCCCAAGTCATCCTCCAATACTGCAATTGATTCAAGTATTTTATTTCTCTATACTGTAAGTCTATTAGCATGAAAATATTTGAGAGGAAGTAATAGATACAAGCAGTGAATCCAATATATCATTGGTTTTGATAGCATACTATGCTGGATTGTCTGCAGATGAATGGTATTCTATGACTCACTATGATTGGTCTATTTCTTTAGCAAAGCATCCTCAGGCTGATGCTGCTGCAAAAGCTTTTGACCAGCATTGGATGATCTCTCTCTTTATCTCTGTGGTGCTGAAGTTTGGTGAAGATGTTAGGTTGTTTGGAAATTGTATCACTTACTAGTATGGCATGGTTGAAGCACAGGGAAGGAGTACCTTACATTTATTGGTGTGGATACACAGCCTACCAAATAGAAGCTTAGTGTTCTGTGGTCATCATTGATACCTTGGATATGAGACCCCCTCCATTTACATTTAAATTCTACACCATGTCAGCCATCATATAATTGGATGTATAACTCTTTTCTGTACAAATTGGTACCAGCTGGCAGCAACCCATTCAGGGTCCAGGTGGGCCTATTTGCACTCTATATTAACATGTAGAGGCTCATTCAATTGGTGAGAATGGTTTATCATGATATATACAGTATGTCTATACACCTTAACAATAAGGCAGGGAGAAGGCAGGGGAATAAAGGAAATTCATTTGATAGAGAAAATTCTCAAAATAATATGTGGTAGGAGTTGTGGCTGCTTATGTAATAATTTAAGTTGAAAAGTGGTGTCAATCCATTCATTATAAATACATAAAGCTTTTGAAAAAAGTCCATGATTACCAATCTTCTTGATCCCATTTTCCGTCTTTTTTTTGTTGCCAGCTCAGTAACACACTGATGACTTTCCTCACTCACATTTGTCACGTGATTCAGCAACTCCTCTGCCCGGCACTACCACACTTAGCATATGTGTACCCGCACATTCACATCCGAGTCTGAGTCATTGCGGACTCGGACGTTATGCGTCTTACGGCAGAGCACAAATTATGGCTTGCAAGCCTGCTCAAGTGGGACATCCATTGGGGCTACAGCCACTGGCACCAGTTCATTCATGACATGTCCGGCAATATTGTAGGTATTTGTTTTCTTATCATTTCTGTCACTCTGATCATTCTCATACAGCCCATGTGGTTTTCTGATCTCAGAACGTATGACATCCTCCTTCACACATTGCGGAGCCGAGACTCTGCTGGTTGGCTTGCCATCACTGGCATGCTCCAGCACAGCCTGCATATCCCCAATACACTGGTAACAATTGAAACAATCTCTTTTGTCCTCACTGCAGTAAGTTACTATTTATATTCATTATTATTCTTGACTTAAATTCTGAGTGCGAAATTGTGCAACAGCTCACCATGGAGATTGGGAGTTATGCTGACATCATATACACATCCCCTGGCACCACCGTCAATGAATACTATCTCACCATATTGCACAAAGAACAGCAGTACATCTACAGTTTCCTATACACTGTTCTAACTCCTTGAGGTCACTTGCTGACTCGGATTGATATCCTAGTATTGAAAATGGAAGGAGTGAAGGTCATTGGTCACCACTATCAAACAAATATTCAGTGATTAGGAACCAATTGAAATGTATTTCTAACATGTCTAATTGGACCAGCTAGAGGGGATTGTACTTGGGAATTACTGTGTCACCATTGAAGTATATATAGTGGTGTAGAACCTGAAAGCATCTGAGGGAGAGCGACAAGGAAACAAGGAGAGGACACCCACTAGACTAGCCTGCTCATTTGCACTTGTTTATTGCTGGTATTGTTTCTTCAAAACTTTAGATATTGTCATGTGATGTTTTCCACTTACTTTTACTTGTTCAACTGCACCATTGTCCTTCTGTTATCGCTCATTCTTAGATACTTTCTTGATTCAGTGTAAAGATGATGTTGAGTGTGACATGGTATGCAAGGTAGTTTGTCCAAGGGGTCCTTGGATGTTGCAGAGAGGTGGAGAGCAGTCCAGGTGTCAGTCAAAACTGACAAATATGTTAAATCAAATGTTGCAAAAAAACATATGATTGAGAAAAAAAACATTCAGGATCTCCATTCTGAATCACAGAACATTCAAGTTGATTGCATTCATCAACAGAAGCCAAATGAAATGGCCCCTGGATTTGCTTATGAAAAAGACTTGAGCCAGTTCACTGAAATGCAGCTGTGCTGTGAAAAGACTGGTTGGGTTCCAGGAATGTGAGCAGAGCTAGAAGTCTCTAGTAATTGCAGGCCAGCTTACTTGGTATGGTTGATAGAGGTCTTCAGGGTGTTTTTTTTCCTGAGATCAATTTAGAAAGTGACTTTGAGGAATAAAGAGTGTGCATGGGGGTTTTCAATGTCGGTTATCAGGTGGTTCCACAATTGTCCTCCATCATCCCAGTGTGACACCTCAATATACTGACATAATGTCCAAGGACATTTCCATTGATGCATACCTAAATCCTTGTGCCCTCACTGAGCACCCCAAACTTCATAAAGTTGGTGCATCCTTAGCACAAATATTTGCAGAAGAATGGTAACTCAACTTTGGTTCATCTGAATCTGTGACTGGCAGCCCAACTTGAAGGCTCACCAATGAATGGAAGCATGTTAGTCACCATGATTTGCCACCTCCCTTCTTTCCTGACATTACATGTACTGCAAACCCTGGTAGTGCCTACCTGTCACATATCTCGGGTTCGGTTTCCTGCATCCAAGCAAACCTTTGGTCTATATATGGATCTGGTGCTAAGGACATGTTGCCTCCCAGATCACGTGCACAGAATCTATATTGCTTTGTGCCAAGACACTGTTGTGGATGGATGGCAGACCAGGCTGGTTAGCTCAGAGATTTTGGCTATCAGACCTGATATTGCTGTTGAAATCACGAACACGCTGTTGGAAGACATCCAGGGTAACTGGCTGTATTTTTCTATATATTCAGCATGTAAAGTACCATCTATTCTCAAATACATCCACTGACAATTTCACCTTTCCCATCTACCGCTTGCTCCCTGATGGCTGGCATGCAAACAAACACTACTGCTGTGTTTACAAACAAACAGTATCTCATTGTTCTGTGATCACTGTCCAATAGTCAAATTAGGCAAGGGCACGGTGACAGAGCTTGCAAGGAGTCACACTGAAAATGTGACAAGAAGGAGGAAGCAATTGCTGAGGTAGTGCTAGAATATATTGACAATATCATAATGGTGACCGAGTTATCTTGCTGTTTTCAAGGAGTCACCATCACAGTTAGTGTTTCAAAGTCCAGTTGGCAATTGGTGATGCAACTGGACTGGACTACAATTGATTGCAACTGGACTGCAGTTACCAGTTGCCTGCTTTTCAGGTTTGACTGGTTGCCAGTTGCCTGGTTTTGGGGAAGTTCAGGAAACTGGTTGCGACTGGTGTACAGCCACCCCCTATTTATGATAGTACATTCCATAATTTTTGGTGATTTGTTCCCATTTTTTGACATTTTTTGAGCCAGATATGAATATATCATACAATATTCACTTTCATATTGAAATATACAACTGAGTATACACTATTAAATTAAACACACATTTTGAGTATAACCAGTAGTTAGAACACTTAGTATGTGTGTTTATTGGCATCATGATGTTCACAAAAATGACATGTGACCTGTAATTGCTCATATCTCTGTGGGATGTGATCAGAATGACTTCATTTTTGAATTACGTGTCAGCCAGGGGTATACACCAGACTTATTATTAAGCATTAGTAACACCGGTAACAGGTGTATAACATTATTTGTGTACATTGACATGCCTGTCAGAAATGGTCAGAACTACATAGAAATTAACGGGAAAGTATCTAAGCATGTACAAAAAACTCCGGCCCACCAGTTTCCAAGCCTGAAAACCAGTCACAGGGCAACCGGTCCAAAGCCAGTCACAACCGCTTGTTAGACCAATAGGATCAGTTTTTTTGGACCGGTTGCCAGTAGCCCTTACTAAGAGTTGTAGTAGGACTGGTTGCAGTCCGGTGCCCTATTCTTTGGCAAAAAACTGGACTAGACCGGACTTTTAAATACTAGGCACAGTGCACTACCTGGAAACTGATTGTGATTGGCTTTGAAAGCCTACAAAATTTATCAAGGGAAATTTAATTGCAGGGAGTTATTCAACAAGTTTTACTCTGGGGGCAGTCTACATGTCAGAGTCTTTACCAATCCTTTAACTTCAGGAGAAGGCAAAGGAGAAGACTCACTGTGATTGTTGGAACTTGGCAGTGGGGGACAGTGTTATGCAAAGTGTTTCTTGTATTGTTGAGGATCTCACTAAGAGTTGCATTGAGATGAATACAGAGGAAGAGCCTCTCTACCTTAAGTGCTCACACTAAGGGCTCAATGATGAACTTGATACTAACACTGATATTACATAGATCTAGCTGGAGAAACAACACCATCATGCTACTGGATATTTAAGCAAGGAGTGCAATGCACAGACCAAGTAGTGTAAGTAGCAGTGAAACAGAGAGAAGCATATCAGGCAATTGAGATAAGAAGATATTGAGATAAGAAGATAAGGGAATAGGGAAAGATACTAGAGGGATAGCAAGATAAGGAGATAACAAGATAAGAGATAGCTGGCGAGGCTATGTGTCCATATTGTGAAAGCCAAGGAGAATAGACGAGTCAGAACATAGGGAGATAGAGAAAAGGAAGGGGACAAAGCGAAAAGAAGAATAGCATACACAGAACCCCTTTGGGACAACTGTAACAGACAGCACCACATGTGTGTGGTGGGGAATTGGATCAATCTCCTGAAACATGAATACGAAGAGCTTCTCAAAGAGCAGAAGGCATGGTGCAAATGATTCCCCTACACTACAGTGGGGGAACATCAACACTCACCAGTGATGGCCGCCACCCAACCCTTTCGAAGACCCTTTTTCACTTTGTACACCAAATGGACCTACTAATAGGCCATATAATGACCAAAATCCAGTGAGTAACAAAGTCAAAAAGTCAAAAACACTGTTTACATAGTACCTTGGGAAAGTATAATCCCCATCTGCCATCGGGTCTTCAGGGAGGTTATTTGGTACCACACTTCCCCCATGGAGATACTGTACCTTCATTTTCCTGCTGTACCCATTTACCTCATTGTTTTGGCAACATATGGTAGAGATGCACTGTATACTAATTGTCACTCCTTCAGTGGCAAGGATCGATCTTGTAATCCCTCTGTTGGCCCTCGTGATTCTCCACCTATTGAGAATTATTGACAGCTATACCCTCCGAGTTAAAGACAAACAACCATGGTTATCAGCAACACCGTGACCATCCCGTATTTGGATCTCAAGCAGGATTTGATGTGATGGAATCCCCGCTGGCCAATAATTCCCGCACGGCAACCATCCAAAACACAGTTGAGATCACTGAGAGAATCAACGCACAAGATCAGAGCATTACCAACCTCAAAAATGTGAATGATGCGCTCATCTTGTGAATCCAGATGCTTGAAGACACTATCGACCAGCTGAAGTCTCAGTCATCACCAGCGAAGACCAAGAAACCGAAGGAGGGCTCTAATGATCATCCGGCATTGAAAGTGAGTAGAAATCACAAACAGGAAAGCACAAACTTACAGATAGGTACTAGCTATTCATCCAACTGATGTTCGGAGAACTCTACGGGTTAAATGAGAGCTCAATCTCCAAGAAAAGTATCTCCTCAGTCCTTGTGAAGGCTGTTCAGCCTTTGGAGGATGGAAGCCTTTATGAGACTACCGACGAAGGTCGTCAAATATGGCAGCCAAACTTTCTTGGCCATGTTGACAATGAGGTTAACATGAAGTTCATTGCTGAAGTTTAAGTTGAACCAGCATGTCTATGAGAATAAAGAGGTAGGTTACAACACAACTTGAAGCTTTGAATATAGTTCATCGCCTCACCGAATCCTTCACAAATGTATTTGAGCTGCTACCAATTCAAAGGGAAACATTCCTGATGAGGACTTTCAGTTACAGTTTATGCTGATATCAGCAAAAAGTTATTTCAGGAATACCCATACTGGCAAAGTGCAGATCTGTGCAGATCCAGTTAAGGTGCAACAGGAGGAAGTAAAACTGGAGTGAGCTCGTCAGCGCACACATCATGCAGCAGTCAGTTTCATTCAACAAGCTTAACGAGACATGGAACGAGTACTCACCTGTCAGTGTAGGTTGCCAAGAATTGCCAAAACATGATTGTTGACTACCAAGGGGAGACCAGACAAAAAGAAGTGATTGGTATGATTGACACCAAATTTGGAACCAACTTGTTGTCATATGATTGAGAGGACCTAAGCGAGGATGACAGGAAGCGTAGGCAGATGGGGGGTGTTGGGAAAACTGCCCTCATGGCATATGGCTGCGACTGGCAATCCCTAGATGTGAGTATTCCAGTTCGCTCGAGAAATAATGATTTACCTTTATCATGTCAGTACACCACCTTTCTCCGATGGCTTACCTTGCTTGTGGTTCCAGAAGAAACAGGTGGGAAACAAAGAAGAAACTGCAGCCATTGGATCTGGACAACTGGCTAAAAATGTTGCAAAACCGTGAAACACTTCAAGCTTATCAAAATGTCCTTCAACACTGCACCATGTAAAATGCATGACCACGTACCACTTTCCATGAAACACACCCAACCCTTTGAGCATATAATTAACCCAGACTAGCTCATGAGGCATCCTGAGTACATGGTGGCTGACTTGCTTCCAAGTCCAGATTGGCTTGAAGGCTTCCAAGAAAGTGATCTGTTGCCGGAGGACATGAGCTACTTGAAGAAGATGGCTGCATGTTGTAGAAACTCAATGTCCTTCAACAGAGGTCTGGGGGAAGAGATGGACTCGGAGGGTGAAATTAACAATAGAGACAAGTTTGGTGAGTAGATGGGTGCCAAGTTCAAGTTGCAGTAAGTATCCAAAAAAGTCTTGTTGAGATGATTGTTGTTGCATATTTGGTCACTT
Organism: Leccinum angustisporum; assembly: GCA_038091055.1. NCBI lineage: Eukaryota > Fungi > Basidiomycota > Agaricomycetes > Boletales > Boletaceae > Leccinum > Leccinum angustisporum. The sequence continues at coordinate 14,413 of JBBPNU010000654.1, forward strand.
TAGAATGTCGCATGTCAACAAAAAGTCGAACATGAGAAATATGACATGTACCTTCAATGAAATGTTGACCATCGCCCATACCTTGCGACTACTCCGGACCTAAATTTTGGTCCATTCTGACTAGACCTGCTACCACTGACA
>JBBPNU010000655.1:0-14552 GCA_038091055.1 Leccinum angustisporum
GTCACCTAGAAGAAACGTCGGTCAGGACCGGTGAGGCAGCGTTGTGTATCATGGACAGACCATATTCTTTACCCCATTTTTCGTACGTTTTCCAGGGTTGGCCAATATCGATCCCACGAACGTTTCCTAACACTGGAATTGGCGGGGGTCCAGGGGGCAGACGGCGACGTTCGGCCTTCTTATTGCGCAGATAAACTACGAGCAGCGCGACACAGATAGAGAGGATGGACAACTGTGAGGAAAGCGCCATTGGTGATGGAATGAGGGAACGGCTCACTGCATTGAAACGGATGAGTCTGACTAAATTATTACACAGCTCAGACCAGGCAAGTTGCCGAACTTGTTGACAGTTACGTTGCAGCCAGAGTAGGCGGTGGCGTATTCGGCGACCTATTCATATCCGGATCCGGATTCCGAAAATTATTGCATTTCCCTTGTTTCGACTGATTCAAGTCAATCTGGCAAGCTTTTGTCTCGCTAACATGTGTTTGTAGGCTGGATCATCGGGCCTGGACACTACCATGATCAACTAAGCAGATCCCAACGTGACGCACCAGCAAATTTATCACCGACTAAGAGTCGCCTCTCTACTATCATCATACAGTCCGTCAACTTCGAGTTTTCGGTCCATCGATTCACGCAAATAAGAAATATATCAGCTAGTAAACAAGCATGCCACTGAACGTCTTGGGGGATTGGGAATTAAGCGACGTGGTTCACCTTCCCTCAGACCGAACGAGCGACTTATAAGAGATCAGCCTACCCCTGGGACCTAACTCAGAGCCTCGCGGCTAGAGCTACGAACGTTCCAGATTTTCTACACGGTTTCTCGAATTCATGCTAACCAGGACCAGGGCCTGAGGACAAAGCGGATTCCGAATTATCTGCTATGGGCCATGTGACAGTATCCAGTGAAACATTCAACATCCCGTCGACCCAATCGCTGTCCCCGACTTTTTGATCACCCTCAGGTAACGCAACAAGTTCCCTCTGATTCAAGCTACCAGCGAACATTATCAAACCGACTACACCCTAGGTGACGTTTCTACGCGATGGGAGATCACGAGTCACAGAGATCGACATATCGGATACTAACATCTGATTATCAAGGGCGTTCAGTCAATAGAGGTGCGGGGAGATCCAACGTATAAAGCATGTGCGAGGAACACAACCAGGCTCAAAGTTATCAAATCGAGTAACACGGCAAGGAGACTTAAAATGAAACATGACTTCAGACAAGTTCATATCATAGCGTCTCTCATGGCTTGCCCCGCTCGACGGTCTTTTCACATGGTGCGCCAATGTTCAGACTGACCTGAGCCAGAGAAGATTGCGGTGAGAGAGTCCATCCAACTCTGCATCTTCTCGCTAAGTAGGTCCTGACATTCATAAATCACTCTGTGATTTTATATACTTACAACCCCCAATCCGATTCGTTTGATTGCTGCAGAATCAATTGTGCCAGCTGTGAATGGACTGTATTCGGAGGCTACGCCCTCGAGGTGTCAGGCTCATCGCCTTTGCTCCTCAGTATCCTCGGGCTGATATAAATCATTGTGTTGAGTATTACTCACGACTGTTGGTGTATCGAGCTCCAGCTCCAGCTCAGGTGGAGCCATTACAGAACATCGCGTTGACGGGTTGCTGGATTATACATCGTTTGAGCCACGATTACTGTCCTCCGATGGGTCAACCGCTACTGGCTCAGGAAATACCGCAAGCGGGTACAATGAAAAAAAGATCTCCGGGGAAGAAAACCAAAAGGAGAGCAATGAGGACGACCACCGGGTGACTCTTGATTGGTTATACATCGCCCATACACGGAGGATCATTACGACTGCATTTCGCCATTGTGATATACTTTAAGTTTTTGAAAATTGACGACATAGCATGCACTCACGTTCAGCTGCAGCGAGAAAGGGAACGTGTGCCCATCCTGAGATCAGAACCATTATTCTACCTTGAGATGACCATGAGTTGACTAGCGAGGAATTATTAAATTATACTCACAACTATTTGGTGGATGCAAATTAAACCGAGTTAACTTCGGTAAAACGAGGGTAGTACGAGCACATACATCTATCAAGCATTCAGTACAGTACAGTTGTGAAATCGCTGTTGCAAGAATAATTACCTGCGCAGACCCAGGTACAAAGGTACTTCCGACTGTAGAGCACAGTTAGGGATGAATTAATGTCGCCTTTCAATTGGCATGGAGACATAGTACTAAGTGGAGGAATTCTTAAGGAACCAAATTAGCATTCTGGTGTTGTACAACGGCAACAGACTCACATGAAACCACAAAGACCAACATAGCGAACCTGTAACAACACTCAGGTCATCATAATCTACTGGGAAGCCCAATACACACCGTAATGAATAGTACCGTCACCCATGTCCAGGGTTGCGCCTACAATTTTATCAGCAACCAGGAATATTGTTGATAAAAAAATCTTCGGTCGACCCAGATATATTCAACCTATATATGTAAGTGATAAATGAGTGCAACCGCCTGCATATAGTAACACGGCATGGTTCGGAAAGTGAGGACTGAGAGCATGGAGATTGATGCATTGTCAGATCAGAAGCAACTGCAGCCATCACCATAATCATATACCATAACAGTAATGCTAATAACTGCAATATGAATATGTTTGTGTTATCGATCTTACAGAGGTGATGGTGAACATACCATTGTCAAGTAATTACTCTGTACAAGGTAGATCAGCGCCGACTCCAAAACGGAGGACATGGTACTAACAAGTGACCTGGAAAGTATTCCGAGGCCGACGGGACGACTCGGCGAGGAAAACTCGTGGCTCGATTTAGTGGTTTCTCGGGGTGGATTGTACGTATCATTATAGCCGTCTTTGCGTTATTCTCACCATCGCGATAAGAAGATTGGAAGCGTTTGTAGTAGCTCCGTACGCACGATGCGCGAGATGCCGGGAGCCGAAGAGTCGAGAACCACCGCCAATGGGTGGCGATAGCATGTGTACCACTTCGACCAGCACGTCGTTTGCACGCTCAAGCCTAGAATCGACATCGACTCGAGGCGCCACAACCTAATTAAAGGCACACACTCTCGATGCAGCGCAGAATGCATGGCCGCATGCATGCGCGCCTTCGCGGCAGCGCGATGCGATGCGCTAATACCCGAGTTCCATGAGCACAACACCGTTTCCAAAGGGTCATAGAAGGTGTTGGACAGGTCAACATCAGGCCCAGGGCCTTTCCTGTTCTGTCCTAGCGCCGGTTACGTTGTGAAGTGGAAACCGAAAACACGCACAGAGCCTTGGCACACGTTGCGTGCCGATCGAGATCCAGGGTGTAATCGTGTATTGCGATCGATGACTTGAAGCGAGTGGGGAGATAGGACGTCGTGATGGCGATAACACCTTTAATGAAACCATTCTAGTCCTAGGGGGTGATAGGCCGGATACGAGGAACGAACCGTGGGTGAATGGACGATCGATACCCGAGTAGCAGTACTGGTGCAGAACTGGCAGGATGATTATTATTAGATCGCTGAACCTCGACAGAACCTGAGGTGGCGTGATCCTATTATCTGATTGGCAAGTCTTGGGTGGATTCACCCTCATTCTTACTGTATCGCAGAAAACCTGAGTGAGCTGGATGTGGGGGTTCTTGTACCGTTTTCTCAACCATGAACCCCTGACAATTTGTCCAGTTTACATTGGCTAATCAATTCATCTCTGTCAATCTATCGCTCATCCCAATGTGCGCGCGTGAACCGTGTATGAGTCGCAAAGGGGACAGTAATAGCCCTAGGGGTCCTCCACGAAGCATCAACGGGCTTATTACCTCAACAAACGAACACGACGTACATACACTTATCTCGAACATCGAAGCCAAACAAACAATGATCGTCAATGCTCCTTCCGTCGCCAAGCAATCCGAGTCGGAGTTCGCACGCGACAGGTGAGATCGAACTGGTGCTGTTCATCTAGACGTTGTCCAGTTTGATTGGAGGCTCGAGAGACGCAGAACGCAGAATCTGGTCGCCTGTGATTTTGTGACGGAAAGGAAAGATTCCTGCCGCTTTGAAGAGTGTGCGGTTCCTGGCCGACGAGTGGCTTAACTTTAAAACGCTGGTCGGATCATTTGGCTTGTCGACACGACGTCGTCGATGTTGACATTGAACGGAACACCGAAGCATCCAGAACTGAGGGCGACGAATACATATTGATCGAGGAGAATCGTGGGACAGAGCAGGATTGTCTCTACAGGGCTTAGCAGTTGCGTTCATGTTCAGTCCATCGACGGACATCCATATATCCAGGGAGGGGGAGGGGAGACGGGAACTATCCAATACACTGATTCCGCGTGGGAAAGAGTACAGAGCTGCGATCAAGTGGACCATCCCGAGGACGGGGTCATGGGTGTGCAAGGTGAGGGCGAGCGAATAATATGAGTTGAAGTGCTCAAAGCATTTGAGGCCAGGTAAGGACTGCCGGCGGCAGGGCATCGGGAGGAGTAGTAGCAGAGATACGGGCAAGCTCGATTTCGGAAGCGAGACTGGTCGGGGGCGCACTGATAAGATGGGTGTAGCGAGTATGCCAGACCAGGAAATGTTCTGGAAGAGATTCGGGCCCGGAGAAGGATGAAAGAGGGTTGGACAGGCGCTTTGGGGACGCAGGGAGTAGCCTGAATTAATGACTCGTGTAAACGGGCGCAGGCTTGATGGTATTTGGCGTCGAATGATGAGAAGTTACATGCATTGAAAACTTCAGCCTGAAACGGCTTTGCAACTTGGAATTAGGACTCTTTTCGCACTTCAAAGCTTCATCGTCGACGATGGTTGTAGCGAGTAAGTAAGTTGCGGATTGGATATGAACGGAAATTGCCGGCAGATCAGCTACGACTCAGTCAATTGTTTCTGTTTCTGTCTTCAACTTGAAGTTCCCAGTCAGTCTGTGACTACATTTGCCAACGGATCGGACGCGACACGTTCTCGGGGGCTTGGAATATCCTTCCTGAGTTGTCCTGACGTTGTTGATGCTGACGTCGCAGTGCGCAATTCAAATCTTCACTATGGTGTAGGATGATCACCGAGTCAGATCCCTTCATGTCTCATTCCGCCATCATGAATCGCCTGGGCGCTCTCTCTCCCTCGCCGTGTCCTTGACTGGAGACCCGAATGTCGAACATCGGAAGAAGTCGATGCAAACCGGTTTTCATATCGATTACGACCGGTGGATCCAAAGTGATGATGCCGGTGCAATGAAGATATGGACCAACGCTGCGGATATGGCGGATGGTACTATACTCAATGTGATGCCGGGAGCCGAAGAGTCGAGAACCACCGCCATATTAATGGCGACAGTGCGTAGTACCGGTTCGACGAGCATCATGCATCAAGCCTAAGGTCGACTCGGTGCAGTGCAGAGCGGATGGCCGTGCGTATGATATTAATCGAAGACTCGAGGCCGCATTCCCAAGGACGCCATTACGTTGGGGAACTTGAAAAACAGAAAACACGCGCAGAGCCAAAGTTGGCACATGTTGCGTGCTGCCATCATCTATCTAGATCTGGGGTGGCGCAAGAGTGGCCCTCTCCTTCTCCCCTCCCCACGCTAAACCTGCATCAAGCCCAGGGTGGATTCGGATCGAAGATATGATATGATATGATGATCAAGCGAGTGGGGAGATAGGCAGGGATGCAATAGTGCCTCCTGTAATGGGCTAAGCTAGGCCTTTATTCTGGTCACCGATACGTGAGGGACAGGCGCATCAGATCGCTGAACTCAAACCCCCTTTTCGAGACGTCATGTCGAGCCGAACCAAGCCGCGCAGGCGACGGGGTCAGTATGGCGTGATACTAACTGATTTGAAAAGTTCGCCCTCATTCTTATCGCAGAAAATCTGCGTGTGAGGTGATGTGGGGGGTTCCTAGATCGTTTTTCGACCCTGAACCGAAGACGGTTTGTCTACCTTACGCTGGATGATCAACGTTCAACTCCGCCGATCCATCGTATCACAACGTGCGCGTGAACTATGCACGAGGCGCAAAAGAGGGCGGCGATAACCTGTCTTGTGGAATGTATATCGATGTTCCGGTCACGGAGCCTATCAACGGGCCAATTAACTCAATAAACGAGGACGACATACATTCACATATCTCGAATACGCAGAAAAAACAGATGATGATCCGGGGGTCTACAACAAATAAAATTGCGAGATGAAATGAGATGGCATGAGATAAGTGCCGTCAGCCGGCCTCTACGGTTGCACCGCATCGTTGTGTGGTGGTAAAGACTCCGGGCTAGCTTGATCGAGCAGGGAAATGATGTGGTCAATGGCCGTCATGCTCCTTCCGTCTCCAAACAATCCGAGTTGGAACTCATACGCGATAGAAGAGATAGAACTGGCACTGTTGACATGGTTCATCTCGACGTTGTCCAAATTGGTAAGAGGGCTCGAGAGACGCCGCGCGCTGAAACTGGTCGCATGTGGTTTCGTGACGGAAAGGACCGATTCCTGCCGTTTGTGAGGCGTGTGCGGTTCCTGTGCGACGAGGTCTTCATCGGAGACCTGGCTCAACTTGGAAACGCTGGTCGGATCGTCCGGTGTGTCGACAGTGTTGCCTTTGCTGGACAGAGCGTCTTCGACATCTTCGACGTTGAGATAGACGGAAATACCGAAAGCATCCAGAGCTGAGGGTGACGAATACAAATTGATCGAGGAGATTCGCGACCCACTCAACATAGTTGCCATCAGAGCTAGCGAACTATCGCGGGAATGAGCAGAGTTGTCGTCTATAGGACCAATGGCGTTCATGAGCAGTCCGTCGACGGACATCCATACATCCAAGGGAATCGCTGTTCCGGCTGGACTCCACGGGGAGGGGAGAGGGGAACTGTCGGGTATGGTGACAGGGGATCCTGTAAAGCCATGGTGATCACCAGGGGAGATGATTTGGAAACTTCCGTCGGATATTGTGGTGGGTAAGAGTACAGAGCTGCGATCAAGTCGGACCATTACCGCAGATGACGGGGTCGTGGGTGTGCGAGGTGAGGGCGAGCGAATAGAGTGAAATGAAGTGCTCGAAGCATGGGAGGCCGGGGAAAGAGATGGACTGCCGGGCGGTAGTGCATCGGAAGGAGTCGCGGTAGAAATACGACCAAGCTCGATTTCGGAAACGATACTGGGGGACGCCGGTAAGTTGGGCGAAGCGAATATGCCAGACCAGGAGATGCTCGGGAAGGGAGTCGGGGTAGGATGGAAGACATGCTCAGAGTTGGAAGGGGAGTGCTTCGGTGACGCGGACCGCGAGGGTGAAAGTGAAGACGTGCGGGCCTTGGCAGAACCTGCGGGAGAAATTGAACCCACTGCGGATGGAGGGTGTTTCAGGGGTGTCGGGTTCTTTACCCGGGCGCCGGTCGGGAAATGTGACAGACTGGCTTGGGCAACACTCGAAGTGGGTCGTTGCTTGGCGGTGACTGGGGTTGGGAGCGCGGCCGCGGCGGGCGAGGACGGTGACCTGCTGAAGCAGCATGTTATGAAGCGCAGGAAGGCGAGCCAGAGGGCCATGAGGAAACCCGGTGGAGGATGGGTCTCGGCTGGCTGTGCCATCATTGTCGCGCGATGCGGGGTAACTCACTGAGAAAGGATGGAAGGGGTGTGCAAGTAGACGAGGGTGAGGGGGCTGACATGGCTGACATTCCACTGGCACACTTACTGGATCGATCGTCGTCGGCCTCGCGCTCGCAACGTGTTCGCGCTGGGCTGATGCGGACACTGTGGAATTGTCCGTAAACCCGTAATGAAAGTCGAATGTCTCTGTGATGAACTTCCTCCCCCCCTCAGCCGCTGCCCTCGTTCGGCCCTTCGGTTTTATTTCTCGGTCAGCGCAGCACGCACGCCCAATGCACTCTTCCAACGACACTCACCACAACCGCTCAATTGCTGGCCCTAGGCCCCCTTCTCCTCCTGTCCCCCCTCCCAGATTCTCCCCTCACTCCGACTCAGGGCTCAGCGTCTCATCCAGCTCATCCAGCGAGGTCAGTCCTTCTCTCTTCGTAGCGAATAGCCGGTCGTGCCCGGCTAAAACAGATCACGCGCCGCGTACGGCTCATAATACATAATGTGTCCCGCCCAACTCCCGAACCCTACTAATCTCAACCCTCCTCAGATCATGGGCACTCCTTTTGATCTCGGCGCACAGCGTTTCGAATACCCATTCCCCAAAGCCCAGGGCTCTCCAACCGACCCTTTCCTCCCGCTATCGTCCTCTATTAGTTCACATTCCCACGCCCAATCGCCTCCATGGTCCATCCACATCTCAAAGTCTTTCCCTCTCACCCAGCCTCCGCTTGGTAAATTCACAGCACATCCAAAGTTGCGCTCGGCCAACGTACGCGAGCCTCCTGTGCCTCCCGGTCTCGTAAAGAGACGAAGCCGCGTCAACGGCGTGCAACACCAGTCCTCTTCAGAGGAACCAAGTGACAAAAGCGATGTCAACGACGACATCGCGCGAACAAAAAGATCCCCGCGATTCGTGCCCACGTTCAGTTTGACTGCCCGACATCCGTCCAAGCCGGACGACGCAAAGCTCAACCCATCAGAGATGATTCCCGCGAAACAAGTCTCCTCTTTCCTCATCGGGTCTCTCCACCGCCCCACTAGTGTCGAGGGTCATGCAGTGCTTGCTACGTCTCCTAGCCCAACAGAGCGTACTCCACGTCCACAGGTTGTGAGTGCCTCTGCTTACAATGCTTGAATTGCCGCACAGGGAACGGCAAGTTGCACACCCGTCCCTTTCCTGTCTTCTTCGCAATCAACTGACCAGTCATGCTTACCATCTGAACTCGCAACCGTCAGCCGCAGCGAGAGAAAAAAGCGAACCGCGTGCGCAACGGGCTGCACTCTTTTTCGGTTTATTGTTGGATAATTGCCAGCCAGCGTAAGTGAGGCTCTTCTCTCGCAGCGAAGACGTGTTTCATGGGCTTTGTTCTAGTATGCCAATGGGTTTTCGGGTTTTTTGGGTGGTTTTCGAGGGCCTAAACCAGAGGTCATTGTCTCCATATGCAGTACGCCCTTCTGCATGTCCGTGGACAATGGCTGACTCGTCCACCCAGACGCTAAACCTTGCACGTCCACGATCACAATATATCTATTCCATTGCACATCATATTCCCATGCATGCCCTGCACCACATTCATCCTGTATAAATGAAATGTTGATCATATCACATATGCCGGGCCCTGGAAGCCTTCACACCGCAGTCATAGTCTTTTATGCAATCTACGATACCTTCCTTCTCACGCTGGGCGCTGTCACCCATTTGTTCTGATGTTCTCGCTTGCTACACGTTCATTTCATTCATTATTCTGGACCCCGCATCGAACATATGTATGTATACTACTACATACCTTCCCATCTACGACGTACAGCCTCTCGTTTCATCGCCTTGGCCTTGAGTCCATCACGCGGATAATGCCCTTGTCTTGCCTCACTTCTACGTAGGCCTCACCTCCAATCAGAGCTAAAATTCGAATGCGAGCGATAAAAATAGATGCCTTTCAATATGGTACGTAGAACACTAGTCCTGTCAATGAACGTCAAACTACTATATACCCGACTGACACAGTGACACATCCGCAGCACACTGCCTAGCTCAGCACCGTAACGGGCGATGCAGTTGCGGTGCATACTGGCATACTTAATCTCTTTCGACGACGATACAGCATCATCTTGATTGTTCCCTACATCGACATGACTCAATATCCTCACGAGAAAGAGCCTCACCCAGAGTGGGTGAACCCTCCCCCGAGAGCCAACGAGCGCCCTCGCCCAGCCGGAACCCATATCTACTCCCACCCGGTCCGTACGGTCAGAGCAGCAGTTACGCTGCCCCGCCCCAGGTGGAAGCCCAATACTACGTGCCCCCACAGGGTCCTCCGCCCAGCTACACGTACGACCAGAATCAATCAACTCAGGACAGATCGATGTATGATCCAGACGCCAAAGGCCCAGCAGCCCCTCACGACGCGTACGGCGCACCCAGATCAGCACCTCAAGACGCTCCCTATGCTTTCTCGCCGCTGCCGCCAGCGACGTTACCCACTACGAGCCGAGATGGCAACGGCGACGGCGACGGCACGATGTCCCTTGGCTCCTTCTTTGGCAGCGACGGCACCCCGCCGATGTGGCAACGCCCCCTGCCGCCTCAGCTTCCCTACTCGGCCTTTCCGCCCATGTGTCTCTTTTCGAAAGACAAGAGCCTGACCAACGGGTTCCCGGCGGTGCCGCCCCCATGTACGCTCAGTATGCACCCTTTTGCGACGCACGACGTGGCTGAGGAGGACTGGAGACGGTATGTACTGGCTTTTTTTTTTTTTTGAGGCAATCGTGGATTGACCAATTTTGCGTGCGAATCAGGTTCTTGGAGGACGTGAAGAAGGCAGCAAAGCTGTCCACTGCACAGCGCATCAAATCAAACGTCATCCCCTTGGTCACAGGGATGAGTCTCGTCAGTGCGTCATTTTGCTCTATGAGGAACGATCGCCCAGTTGATCGGGTACCTTTGTTTTTTACCAATTCAAAAATGCTATTTAACCTACAGCCGGGTTCATGGCGACGTTTGCGATCGAGAAACGGATGAAGAACAAGAACCGACAGGCGGCGAGTGATCTGGTGGATAACTGGAACTACGTTCGTCTCTATGCGGGTCTAGAGTCTGTGCTCTGCGTTTGCTGACGCGCCGCCGACAGTACTTTTTCGGACCGAGAAGGATGGAGGTGGTGCTCTGTCAAGGGTCTGAGCGTCTGAGCGGTAAAATGGGCGCTGCGCCCTTTACGGATCCGAACCAGCAACGCCAGCTTAGGAGCTCCTCCTCTTGCTCTTCCTTCTCCTCCTCCTCTTCCTCGTCCTCCGATGGGGGACGCGGACGTCACGGCCAAGATCGGAAAAGCGGCAAGCAGGCTCGCAGGGCTGCGCGGAGGGAGAGGCGGGAGGAGAGGCGGGCGAGGAAGCGAGAAAGACGGCAGGGGAAGGCGCGTGGGGAGAACGAACTGCCGTACCAGCTGGTTATCACTCCCATTTGAATGTGGGCAAAGGAAAATGGGCCTGTCGCTGTATTTATTCCATGCCAAATAGCTTGCAAAGTAACATTAACAAAGGAAGCGGAAGGCTCGCGACTTATGATCAGGCGATTGAATTCATCTTGGATACGCTAAAGTCGAAACAGGACATGTGATTAAAAGCCCATGTTCAATGTTGGAGCTTTCCAGCCTAGAAATCCGTCGAGTGAGCTGCTTACTGTGTTAGGAAACGACGGTATATATTAGTGTATAGTATAGGGACTTGAAAACACTGCTAACTTGAATCTAAACGTTCGATGAGAAGTTTGAAAAGGAAAGAGGATACACATACAGTACTGAAAACAATACAAATGTAGTAGTCGAGCATGGGTCACTCGAGGTATTTGAATCCCGTCGCAAGTTTGTCCAGACGGGCAAGACGTCCTGCGAGGTCGTCTATGGTTTTGCAAGATGCGAGATGACGGGCTCCGAGATGGGGACGTCCGAGACGGCAAGGGCAACCAAGGGAAGGGTTTCATATTTAGGCTTGCTTTGGAATGCCAGGCGGGGATTCGAAACCGATGGGCAGTGGAGCTTTATATAACTGCATCCAGCCTGGCTTAAGTCGTCCGTCCGTGGGCGTGATTCGAGGACTACGAGAAAACTGGCAGTGTGGCAGAGAGCAATGGTGGTGGATTGACCCCGACGTAGGCTTTGAAGACGACAAAATGACGATCGAGTCCTGATCATGATCGAGAATCCACAAAGTTGAAAGACGATCTGCGGCTCCCACATACCAGTAGCTGATTGCGGCGTATGTCGAGAGTGGGAAATCCTTCTCTGCGAAATTTATAATATTAGCGATGCGGACCTATAGAGAAAGTTATACATAGGACACGGTTTAAGGGCAGGGAGCTAATGGTCCGGTATTGCAACTGACGTTGCCGTACATTTAATGGATCCCTTCCCCTCCAGGGCGGCGCATATATCGTAGTACGCACTTGTCGAGATGATCCCCGAAGCAGTTGGCAAGAAGAAACACCCAGACATCCGCCAAGGCCAGTAAGATCTAGTCACCGAACTCCCTCTCAGGCTCTTTCTTGATGTTGGGGGTCCATGCGCACGATCTCTGCAGAGGCACAACAGGGCAAGCTGCGCGCGTGCGTCTCGCAACAAAGACGGGCGCTTTTGTCCAAAACCAGAGAACCTTTCGTTGACGTGATGAATGAATGCAGTTCCGGACGCATTAGCAGTGATACATCACAGCTCTGCCATCAACCGCAATCGGCCGTGAGCAGCTCTTCCTTGACGCGCGTAACAAGCTCGGACGCAGTGGAGGCGAGGTACTTGTTTCCCTTTTCATTTCTTGCGTGTAGTGAACGTATCGACGGTCTGACCGTCTCCTGGAATGTCGTCGGTGGACACCGGAGGAGCTAGACGTATCACAGGTGGAGGGTTATGTAAGGCGGTGGTGCTAGAGGCTATGGTACAGCCACTCGGATACAACTCGGATACATCTAGGCTCCGACCTACAACATACCTCGTGCAGCCCCAGTGAGTGACTGCCAGGAATACAATGCTAACCGTTGTCTTATCGATCTCAGGAACCATTGCCGCGTCTCTTGCCTATAAGCCGTGGACACGTGTACAATACACAGTAACTGTCAGTAAGTACAAGCGAGGTCGGCATGTCAGACAACCAGTTGTGTGACAATGCGATGCATACTGGTATATTTAATCTTGACCGACGAACATATGTACAGCATCCAGGCTGATCCTTCCCTCACATCGACCGACATGACCCAAACCTCTATCGACCCTCCTGAAAGCAAACGAGACGTGACCCCACCCGGTCCGCTGCCTCAGGCGAAGGCGCAAGACTACGTGCCCCCGCAGGGTCCTCCGTCCCACCACACGTACAACCAGAATCAACAAAGTCAGGACAGATCGGCGAACGTTCCAGACGCCAAGGGCCCAGCAGACACTTACGACGCGTACGGCGCGCCCAGGTCCGCTTCTGCCTTCTCGCCGCCGTCGTCGTCAACAACGATAACGAGCCCAGATGGCAACGACAATGGAAACGGCAGCGGTATAATGTCCCTTAGTTCCTTCTTTGGCAGCAAGGGTACCCCGCCGATGTGGCAACGCCCCGTGCCGCCTCAGCTGTCCTACTCGACCTTCCCGCCCATGTGTCTCCTCTCGAACAGCAAGAATCTGACCAGAGGCTTCCCGGCGGTACCACCCCCATGTACGCTCGATTTGCACCCTTTTGCCACGCACGACGTGACCGAGGAGGACTGGAGAGCGTGCGTGCTGACTTTGTTTGGGCGATCGCCGCGCGGTGGATTGACAAGCTTGCGTCTCAATCAGGTTTTTGGAAGACGTGAGGAAGGCAGCAAAACTGTCCACTGCACAGCGCATCAAATCACATGTCATCCCCTTTGTCACAGGGATGAGTCTCGTCAGTGCGTCATCCCGCTCTATGAGGAGCGATCGTCAAGCTCCTCGGGTACCTTTTATTAACCAATTCAAAAATGCTATTGACCTACAGCCGGGTTCATGGCGACGTACGCGATCGGGAAATGGATGGAGAAGAGGAACCGACAGGCGGCGGGCGATTTGGTGGATAGCTGGAATCACGTTCGTATCTATGCGTGTATTTTGTGCTCTGTGTTCGCTGACGCACCGCCGACAGTACTTTTTCGGACCGAGGCGGATGGAGGTGGTGCTCTGTCAAGGTTCTGAGCGTCTGAGCGGTAAAACGGGCGTTGCACCCGTCGCGGATCCGAACCAGCAACGGATGGCGGAGGAATTGCGTCGGCGCTCATCCTCATCCTCGTGTTCCTGCTCGTCCGACGATGAAGGACGCGCAAGTAAGAGCCAAGATCCCAAAAACGACAAGCTGGATCGCAAGGCTACGCAGAGGGAGAAACGGGAGGAGAAGGAGCGGGGGAAGCGGGAGAAGCAGGAGGAGAAGGAGCGGGAGAAACGGCAGAAGCAGGAGGAGAAGCGTGCGAGGAAGGCTAATGGTGGGAACAAAGAGCCCTACCAGTTGGTTGTCACAGCTATCTGAATGTGAGCAAAGCTGAAATTCGAGGGAGAAGGCGGGTTGTATCTACACCATGCCAAATACCATGATTGAATCCATCTTTGTACATATTATTGATCGGGGCGTGGCTGTGTTCGAAACACTCGGCAAGTAATCCCGTCCCCTCGCCAACGTCGCCAACTTAGTATCATGTATGCCCACCAGGCCCACGCCGCATCATCAAGCTATCGGACCCGCACATCCTCCAACACCGCCTTGACATACGCTTAGCCCAGCGTCCGTAGAGCTCGAACTCTGCCAAGAGGCATCTCGCTCCGTCGAGGATGTCCATGGCCAAAAAGGCGCCCTCAGGTCCAGCTATGATGGCAAATTACCATGACAAACTCGTAAAGATCTTCCTCACCAGCCGGCAACTCCTTCCACCACGTTGTAGCATGGGGTCGTTATCATATCGACGT
>JBBPNU010000656.1:0-14551 GCA_038091055.1 Leccinum angustisporum
GCATCCATCTCTGGAGTTATTGGGAACCTACCCGAGGGTGCCAAGCCGGTTTCGTATATCTCTTTCGACGCGATCGTGGGACGCAATTCAGCCTTTCATATGCTCACCAACGAACAATTGGAGGAAGTGGGTGGGATAGAGTATCGCGGGTTGAATGCGCTATTGTGGCTGGTTGCGTTGGTGAGTATAGTTTTGATGGTGTATGTGTCCTATCGACCGATCTTTGCGGAAACAGTACCACTTTGGAAGTCAAATCGTCGCGTTCGTTGTCATTGCTCCTTACATGGCCATGCCGAGGTGGGCCAGTGATTTTGTTCCTCCTGCGTTGATTCGACCAGTGGCGACCCCATGGTAAATTCTGATTCCCAACTCCTGATATGCCTGCTAATGTTCGACCACGCAGGTTTTCCCTCTTCCAGGTCGTTTCGACGTACACTAATACTGGGTTGTCCCTTGTGGATCAGTCCATGGTCCCTTTCCAGACTGCTTATCCGATGATATTCTTCATGGTCTTCTTGATTTTGGCTGGAAACACCGCTTTTGTGAGTCTCCCCTTACGTTTGGGTTCGAAGAAACGATGAAGTTATAACCTTGACCCCTTTCAAGCCTATCTTGTAAGTGATCGTCCCTCTACATGCATTTCTGCAATAACACTTTTTGTGCAGTTTACGATTTATGATGTGAGCATGCTCTCTTCTATTTCCGTTGTATCATTTAAATGGTCGATCTAGTTGGACTATTGCAAAGTTGATACCCACCCGATCTCGTCTCTACGAGACGTTGCATTTTCTCCTCGACCATCCACGACGTTGCTTCGTGTATCTATTCCCGGCTCATCAAACCTGGTTTCTCCTTTTCGTTCTGATATTGCTAAAGTAATTTTTGTTGTTGTCTTTGCATGCGATGCCGGCTGATTTGACTCGACGCGTCTTAGCTCGATCGACTTTTTCTGTTTCATGGTTCTCGATATTGGAAATGCAGTAATCGAGGCGATTCCTTTGGGGACTCGATTCGCAATTGGAATACTGCAGTCCACTGACGTCCGTGCTTCGGGGTTCTCCCTCGTCCCAGTTGCTGCATTGGCTCCAGCCGTCAAGTGCGTCTGTTTGGCTTATTTGCTATGGTCGTCTGTGCTTATCGTTTGCCCAGGGTAATGTATGTGATCATGATGTACATCAGCGTATGTACGCATACTGTTTTTCGTCGTGCTTTGAAGGTTACTGACACAGAGTGGCTCCCCCAGACCCTATAGCAATGAGGTGGGTTGCGTGGTTCTCTGGACGTGGAGGTTGCTAAGGTGCATGTGCAGCGTGCGTTCTACGAACGTGTACGAAGACCAATCGCTTGGGATATTCCACGCGGAAGACGGGTTGTCCGCGGCGGAGCGTGCATTCAACAATACTGATGGGTCACGAATGATCATGTGGGGTCACTATCTGGCTATGCATGCACGTCTCCAGCTTTCTTTTGGTGCGTCGTCGTCCGTTCCTCGCGTCATACCCTTTTGACATCTCCGTCAAAGACATGTGGTGGCTAGCATTAGCCCTTTTCCTCGTCTGCATTATAGAGGTTTGGGATGGATGATTCCTTGTGTCCTCGTATCCTGAACAGCTTCATCGTTAGAAAGACAACTTGACCAATACAGAGATTCAAGGCTGGTTTAACATATTCTCGATTCGTACGTGAAGACTTGCTCTTACGAACCACCACTGACTAAAGTTCTACTTATTTACCAGTCTTTGAGATAGTTTCAGGGTATGGATCTGTCGGGCTCAGCCTCGGTATTCCAAACGTACGTGCTGTTGTCAGTCTAGGACATGATCGTCGTCTCATTCGTGGATCCAGCAAAACTATTCTCTTTCTGGAGCATTCCGACCCCTGTCGAAGCTGATTCTCTGTCTCGTCATGATACGCGGCCGCCATCGTGGTCTGCCCGTGGCAATCGACAGAGCCGTCGTGCTTCCTTTCGAGTTTGAAAAGGGGTTAGACGATACGAATCCGCCGCTGAGAGCAGACGAACGGCGATCCAGTAGGCATAGTGTGGGCGCTGCGTCTAGTCCTGTCGGGGAATTTGCGGACGACGCTGAAGATGGGCAAGCGAGTGCGGAGATGGAGCGGCTCGGAGGAGATAAAGAGGAAGCTGGCGAGGTACGGGAGCACGGGAGCACGGCGGGAGCTGAGCGCTGAGCGCTGGGAGCGGGAGAGGTTTTCATTCGAGAAATCGTGCATGGACTAGCCTATTTTGTCTTTGGAGGGTGTCGGGACGTCCTTCATATCTATTTCTTGGAGTATGGACTTGCACAGATTGATGGTCGAGGGTCATCGGGTTCGGCGAGAAGTCGAGAACATATCGTAAACTTGGAAAACGCATTAGAAGGAGCGACTGTCTTCCTGCCTAAGGGTCTGCCTTACTTACTACGGCCGAGTCTGGCAGAATCCGGGCGGACTCAGGCTTATGCCGTAGCTCAATGTCGTATTACCCAATTTGAATCGACAAGACATGTTTCCTCCATCATCACTACCAGCCGGACGCCAGCGCACCAGCGGTGGCACGTCCTCAGATGCGGACGGTGCTGTTCGCCAAACCGATACAGATGCTGCCCTCGCAAGACTCTCTGCAATGAAAAAGGGTTACATCGAAGATCCATTCATCACGCATCTCGTCCCTCGCGCCCAATTCCAACCTGCTCGTCCTCCTTTGATCAACATCGGAACGTACGTCCGTTCCAAGTCCATCGATGGGCTCGTCGAACAGTGGCTGGATATTTGTGAACGTCAGGCCACGACATGCCAGATCGTGAGCTTAGGAGCTGGAAGCGATACCAGGTTTTGGCGCATAAGCGTGCGTGCTTTGTTCTTGACGTCGCTTCCCGTTCGTCATGATGTGACTCTCGGTTAGACTGGGCCTCGCTCGCATGTCTTGGCGTCCTACTTTGAGCTTGATTTTCCCGATGTCACTACCAAGAAGGCGATGGCTATCCGCAAAAGCAAGGACCTCAGCGCAATCCTGGAGAACGTCAGTATCGGTAAGTTGTTTCTGATTTGAATCAACTCCGGAGGTCCTTGTCTGAAATTCTAAAAAAACATAGCATCCGGTGGAACTGCGCTCCATTCGAACAAATACCACTTGCTTCCCTGCGATCTGCGTCAATCGCCGTCCAGTTCGCTAGCGCCGTTGCTCGATGGGCTGCTATCCCCATCTCTCCCTACCCTCTTACTTTTCGAATGTGTGTTGGTTTACATGGCGCCCGAGTCGTCCTCTGCCCTCGTCGACTGGTTTGTGGATCACTTTGCCTCTGCACAACACGGGAGCATTCTCGGAGCCGTCGTCTATGAGATGTTCGGTCTCCAGGACGCTTTTGGTCGAGTCATGTTGAATAACTTGCAGGTATTCCTGTCTCGTTTCCCTCGTTGCATTCGTCTCTCAATTGCAAACGTAGTCAAGGAACGTGTCCTTACCGGGCGCGACCCCGTACCCTACGGTCGATTCGTTGCCCAGCCGTTTCACTCGACACGGATTCACGGTCTCCCGTGCGCTGACATTGAGCGAGGTGCGTGAGAAGTACATCAGTCCCTCCGAGCAAGAGCGGTGAGTCACTTGTTCACTCGCGTCGGCGGAGGTAGGTTCGTCCCGACATCTCTTGGCATTCATAGGATATCCCACCTCGAGCTTCTCGACGAAGTCGAAGAGCTGAACCTCGTGCTCAGCCACTATGCCATCACTTGGGGTGCGAAGTCCTTCATGTCCTCGGGGAACGCGGATCATTGGCAATGTTGGGGACTAGAAGTATCACTGCCTCTAGGCGCATCTTATCGTCCCACGTGAGGAGATTGTCGTGTAAGCTTCTTGATGGTGGTTTCAATTAGTCTCGAGCGAGCCAAGGCTGAGGAAGTATAGTCCGCGTCGTCCGCGTCATTGCACAACGCTTCCTTTGGCGTAGACTTGGCGAAGTATAGTGAATCATATCGGACTGACTCGCAGCTTCTACTAAGTAGAACTTTCTCATTGGGACACGTCACACCCAGCCACGCTGTGGCTGAGAACAAAGATTTTTTCCATGCTACCTCTGGAAATTGTGGGCTGCCCAACGACGCAACAACCTCACTTTCGTGATTTCCTTGTTTCTCATCTTTCGGGACGAGATGACATGAGACAGACATATGAGCCGCGTCCTTGTAATGGACATATGATGCGCCGCACGATCATGGGCAAATGGCTACGTAGCCGACTTCTGCTAACTGTAATTGAACCAATCGCACGTTAAAAATCACACACCCTACTAAGGAATCACGGCGTATGGCATGTGCAACGGCGCAACATATTGTCTTGACGTTAGCCGTTTGACCTCGTGTTTGCTTCCGGTGTGGGGCCGCCGTACATACGAGAGCCGCGAATGTGTGCGTTTTTAGCGAAAGAGGGAAAATAAGGGTCCTTCCAAACAAAGCCGGCGCAGAACATGGGCCAAAAAGCGCTTTGCAGGAAGTGCGAAACCGATGTCATGGCTTGCTTGCTCCGCTTATCTATCTGGAGTCTGCATCCCTGACTGCCACATGCGTTATGGGAGGAGCTGTGTCGAGATAATGTCCGTGTCTTGAAGAGAAATTGTTTATGCGATCTACAAAGACAAGCTAGTAGGTATTACAGGGTAAAAATATGGAGGTTTGGAGTCCCAACGTGATCCGAGACGGAAATGACTGAATCCTTTTTTTACAGTTTGGTCTTGAACTGAGTAAGAGCCAGAGGTTGGTCTGAGTAATGTAAAAAAAAAGTCAGGACCCGAAAAGTGGAATGAGCAGCCGACGGAGAACGTACATGTTGCGTTATACAAGTTGTCAGCCGGCGTCAACCCTACACGTGCGTGAATGCCACTCGCGTCAACCAAGTCTGGGGTCAGTTCATCAATGGTGCGGGCACCGATGAGGCGCATGCCCATTTGAAGTTCGTCCTATAAAAACAACGAGTTTTAGTGGCACGACTCTCGACACAAGATGACATGGGCCCAGGTCGTCGTCGTCGTCACATCTCGGGCATGAACATCCGATGTGACGTCCATCGCCACTGAAAAGACTCATTAGTACGTACCCTGAATATTTCAATAGCCTTTTCGACACCAGCTTCTCCATATGCGCAGAACGAATATAGGAAAGCGCGTCCTACACCGACGGCTTTAGCCCCGAGCGCGATCGCCTTGAGAACGTCGGATGCACGTCGGATACCACCATCAACGAAGACCTCAAATTTAGGGTTAGGCCAAGGACCACGGGTCTTCAACGCTTCTACGACTTCGATCAAGTTCTCGATACCAGAACGAGACGTGTCGAGTTGGCGACCGCCATGGTTGGAGAGGACGATACCGGCAACGCCGTAGTCATATGCCTTTAGCGCATCTTCCGCCGTGGCAACGCCCTTCAATACGATAGGTACTTCGGGACTTATTAGCAATCCGAGAGGCGATCAATAGAGCACGAGAAGGCGTACTGTTAGTTATGCTTTGGAACCAAGGAATATCTTTCCATGACAACGAAGGGTCAATGAATGACTGTCGGCAAGTTTAATTGAAGGAACACGTGAGCCGAGTGCGCAAAAGCTTACTGAGATGGCGCGGGCGACACCTTCGTCCTTCTTGACGCCGGACTGGTTTGCTTGGACTTTGGCAACACCAGACTCGTCGACGAACTTCATGCGCATATCTTTCTCGCGGCGGCCGAGCTGGGGGGCATCGACGGTGATGAAGAGTCCCTTGACACCACGCTTTTCCGCATGTTGCACATATTTCCGCGTGATCTCTCGGTCACTGTTGACGTACAGCTGGAGGAACAAAACTTGTCCAGGGACAGCAGCATCGACTATCTCGTCGAAAGAACAAGAGGCGAGGGTAGCGACCTAAATTACAGTGGGTTAATTCAATGTACGAATTAACGCGGGATGATTACGCTCACCATCTGAATAACATCATGTTTCCCGGCGGCGCGTGTCAAGTTGAGTTCACCGTCGGGATGTCCAAGTTTGCCGAGTGCGGTTGCAGACTACATATGACCCCCTTCAAAAACTATTTTGCGGAGTTCTCGGCAAGGGAACGTACGATGTAAACGGGAAGTGACGACTTTTGCCCCAGAATTGTGGTCGACCAATCAACTTTGCTGACATCTCGGAGAACTCGCGGCCGGAACCAGATCCTGTAAGTCTAGTATAAACACCGAGCCCGTGAAGAATGGAAGACAAAACAGTTTCGGACCTTTGGTATGCAGCGCGGTTTTCCCGTATGGTAATCTCATCATCTGCAGCCGAAGAGTAGTAGGCCCATGCCTTGGGAGGGAGTATTGTCTTGGCAACTACCTAAACAGGACCGTAAGACTGTTGCTCAGAATGATACAACACCTTGTACCGTACCTCAAAGTCGTGCAAGTTCACGATTTCATCGAGTGATGGACGAAGAGCCAGCAACTCTTCGCGTTTGATCTGTTCCGCAGTCAATTGCTTCTCCTTAACGACAGTGTTAGGATCAACAGCGCCAAGACTGAAATTCATAGTAAGTATACGATCGCCGGTCATTATTGCACGAGTTACTCACTGCTTCTCTTTGGGCAGATGCGTAGTAATCACGTCAGGGGGGTGAATCGGATCATACCCCTCACTGCATGACGATAGTTGAGGTTTCATATAGTCACACGAGGCGCTTGCTTACCTGGCGTCTTGACCGGCGTACTTCAGGAGGATTCTACTACCACCGGGATGTTCTGTATTCGCAATGAAGATAAGCGATATTTTGAGATTATGGTTAATCTGTACCTGGCAGAAATTCTGTAATGTCATAGACATTGCCTGTCCAATGAATTAGTCTAGATGGCAGCGTTCACAACCTGGCAAGAGCGTACCGTGAACGATGATCCAGCAACTCGAGGCAGTGGAGTGCTCAGCGACGGATTCGGAGGAGATGTAAGACATTGCTATCGGATCCGAGAGATACAAGGAGGGAATCAGTACTGTGGAGGGACATCAGGTTCGAAATTTCAGTGGTTTTTGAATTGTTGTACACGGAACCGCGGAGACCGCAGATAGAACCATTAGCGATCATCTCCATCCAACACATGTTCAAACATGCAGACGATGTGGTATTTTCGGAGGTGAAGGCAAGCCATTTTTCGGAGTTAGACCGGGCCTTTCAGCAGGTATAGTGTTGCCTGCGAACGCCGACCGTTCCGTCAGGCCGACATCTCCGCCGTTTTCCCCGATGGGCGGCTGAAATGACAGATGGGAAAATTGTATGTAGGTGCCTCTCGTGTGGGGAAGAACAAAAAAGCATTAACACCCGCTTGTTCTCCGGATGCCAGTGCACAAGCCATGGCGAATGACCTGCGTCCACTCTAACTCCACGATTAGATGTCACGGTCATGTGTAAGAAATGCCCAAAAAGGAGATTCTGGAGAAGGCTGCTCCTACCAGCAGTCACACGTATGGTGTACCGTAGTGGAGATTGCTTATCCTTGGCTGATACCATCTCTACGCTGAACATGATTCGTGGAGACAAGGAATTTCTTGAGAAGGCAGGTGTTTGCTCACCGCAGGCTCAAATTACTGCATTTCAGCCGTCTGCCATGACTACTGAAACCCACGGAGATATCCCCAAAGGCAAATGGGTCCTTGGGATGTTGCGAGCCAACTTGAAGGGCAGCGCAAGTATGATGGAACCGCAGACGAATCTAAAGACAGAAAAACTCGAAGAAATAGCGAGAGTCTGGTGTGTAAAGATACCGATACTACACTCTTCCGGCGGCCGACCCTGTGATCAGTGGTCTCTTTAGATCCACTCCATCGTATCATGTTGCTTAGGTTCGCAATCTCAGGCTCCGACGCGGTGACGTCTGAATCCCGTATGATGAAAATAGCGAATCCTAACAGCCTCAGCTCATTGTCCGCGGGCTGCAAGCTCACGGGCACACTGGGAAACTGTCCACATCGATGTTGCGTTCTTACACTGGGGCCACAGGGTCACCCACCGAAGTGAATATTGTTTTGAGTTCTTGAATTGATGAGGGGGTTATCACACCCATAACAATTGACGTGTCAAACTTTGGATGCTTAGCGCAGCAATCGTGCTCAAAGTTCCCAAATTTACCAAATCCACCACTGAGATTCCAAAATCGGCAACAGTTTGTTCAAATATTCACCTGAACAGTAATGCTCTTTTTCTCGAGTTGATCCCTCCTTAAAAACTCCGTGAATCTTGTTGCCACCAGCATCATGCTGTGTGGTATTCTAAAATCCGACTCGGACGCGGGCAAGTATCCGGAGTCGGCCGCGCCGGTCACATATTGAGAGCGCTGAGCTTACATAAAAGCTTGGTGATCTATAAATATTTTACTTGGTTTGCTCGGCGTCATGCGTGCAGACTACTGTATTTCCGTTCTACAGCCGTAACTAGAGGCTTCAAGGAGCAAACAGTGGCCAGTAAGTGCCTTCATGAATGAAAAATAGTGCCGCCTAAACCTTTCGAATACCTAATGTCCAGCCTGAGGTGAACCGGATGGGTGTTACAATGCCGTCATTCGGAGATGGTATTACTTCCACACAACATATATGTACATACACCAGGTTGCGGTAATCAAGCTGACCACTAATATTTGGCATTTATGATAATTGATATCGAGACCCTGAATTTACTACATGATGTGGCGGAAGTTAAACTCGGTTGGTTCTTGAACACGACCTCAATCTGGTAACGAAAAAGTCCGGTGATCTTGTCAAGGTTTCATCCATAATGATCCATTTGGTAGTTTTTTGACCTTCTAATTATATCACCTTGCTCTCTTTCATCGTTTTGCTGTTGGTCCGCCTTTCCCCGCGGCGTAGGTATGAACTTGGTGTGCGGCAGCTAACCGCCGCCGATATGGCTCTCCGAAAAGGTTTAGCGCCGCACAACGTAACAAGGACCTGACCCTTTGGAGCAATTCATGCCATTCCGGTGAGTGGAAAAATTATCCGAATGCGACCCTACGCATGTATAAAACGTGGTTGGTCCTGACCGAACCAGACACGTCTTTCCCTCTTAATCACCTTTGTGTATAACCAGTCCCTCTTCTACGTCACACCCCCACCACCATGCCTGGACTCGACTTCTACAAGACCGAATCGCATGGTACTACCGCCGTAACAGTGCCAGTGACCCCCGTTGAGGAAACTCGCCGTGCTTCTGCTATTTCTACGCCTTCTCCGGAAACCCCATTGAAGACTGGGGCCTATTATAATGCTCGTCTGGACCCCAAGAATTTTTTAGAGGGCCCTTTGTCGTGGGATCCCGCTACCCGTCTTCGTCAGATGCTCGCCCGTCCGGGTATTGTGGTACGTACAAGTGCTTGCTTCGTCAATGATTTTTTCAATCTGATCGAGATCGTCAGGTTGCACCTGGTATTTGCGACGGTATCAGCGCCCGTTGTGCACTTGAGGCAGGCTTCGACTGCATGTACCAGAGCGGAGCTGCTACCACAGCTTCGCGCCTAGGCCAGCCCGACCTCGCCATTGCGACGTTGAACGATTTCGTTCAGAGCGCGCAAATGGTCTGTGGTCTGAGTCCCACAACCCCCGTTATTGCCGACGCCGATACTGGGTAAGTAATTCCATCTCCTCGGTCGTCATCATTTTTTTTTGATTTGTGTTCCTTGGGGCAGCTTTGGAGGCACCGCTATGGTTGCCCGCACCGTATATCAATACGCTCGTGCTGGTGTAGCTGCCATGCACATTGAAGATCAAGTACAAACTAAGCGCTGCGGTCACTTGATGGGGAAGCAAGTCGTCTCGCGTGCAGAGTTTGTCACTCGCATCCGCGCTGCAGTTATTGCTCGCGATTCTATTCCTGGCAACTCCAACTTTGTGAGTGATCATAAGGGATAAATCAAAGTTATCGATTTGACTGTCTCACGTCAACTGGTAGATTATCATTGGCCGCACTGATTCCGCTCAAGTTCTCGGCATGGACGAAGCCATCACACGTTTGAAGCTTGCGGCCGATGCCGGTGCCGATGTCTGCTTTATCGAGGGTGTTAAGAGTGCCGAACTCCTCGCTTCAACGGTGAAAGCATTGGCACCTAAACCCGTTCTCGTGAACGTCATCTCTGGTGGCCTTACACCCTCGTTCACTTGCAAAGAGGCTGAGGACATGGGAGCAAAGATTATCAGTGAGTTCACTCGTTGAAATTTAAGTTGCGGTCTGATTTGTTTTCAGTCTTTTCGCTGGTTTCCTGCGTTGCTGCAGTGCACGGTATTCGTGCGGCTATGCAATCTCTCAAGAAAACTGGCACCGATTTCCACTCTGCACAAGGGATGGATCCGAGAGCATTTTTTGAAGTCATGGGTAGGTTGCAGTGTAGCAATCCGAACGCCGATGCTGATGATAGTCTTAGGTCTCAGCGATATTGTCAGTCTCGACACGCGTGCGGGCGGAAATGCTTTCGACGCTGTTTAAGCTCGACCATTATTTAAGTCTTGGTCTTTCCTCACTCTCCTTTCGATCACTTTAATCATGCTGTGTAGCACATAGTCATCAGCATTGCATATGTGCATCTCGTACTCACTATGGTCACTCCTTTTAGATTTTTTTATCGTTTATTTCTTATCTCTTAATTTCTTCACGGATAAAGGTTGTCATCGGAATTCACTTGTACGAGTAGCAGTAGGAGAACCCCATTATCAATCTAGTGCTTAGAACTGAATTGTCGATCTGCCCCGAAATGACGAGTTGCTTATTCTGATCTGATGAAGTAAGGCGGCGTTCCGAATCTATATCGGGAAAGGCCGTTGCTCGGAACTTTTTTTCAATCTCGGCACGCCGCATGGTCCGCTTCCGGCTTCCGACGCCACTAATAGTCTAGGTTCGCGCAAAAATCGGCAGCGTGCTCTGTTTAGTCACACTTCCTGCGATGGTCGCCTCCGACAGTAAGCCGCTTTCAGGCAAAGACGTTGCCTTGCACAATACCCGCGAAAGTTGCTGGATCATTGTTCACGGTGCGTTCAATTGCGGTCAACCTCCAGTGGCTGTGGCTGACTGAGCGTTAAACGTTTGCGTAGGGAATGTCTACGACGTTACAGACTTTTTGGACGGTGAGAACTATCATCCATGCTATGCACTCAGGTGTCTAACCTGTCCTAGATCACCCTGGTACGTTCGAATCCATGGGTTGCTTCAGTCTGTTCATCACAGTCGGGAAGGTGGGAGCAAAATTATCCTAAAGTATGCAGGAAAGGATGCGACGTAGGTTCTTGTGAAATGACTGCCTGGTAAAGCACTAGCGCTGATCGCCCACACAGAAAGGAATATGAACCTATACACCCACCGGACGCTATCACCACCAACCTAAAACCAGAGAAACAGTGAGTATATCACATTAATTGATCATCTGCCTTCCTGTCCGCTCATAAATGATAGCCTTGGGCCTGTCGATCTTGCCACTGTGGACAAGGTCGTAGAACGGATTACGGTAGAGGAGCGTGCCCGACAAGCCCGCGTCGCAGCTCGACCATCTCTTTCTGAGATTCTCAACCTTCATGACTTTGAGGTCCGCAATCTAAGCTTGGGACGGATGGCCATGTCCCTCACTTTGACAAGGCTATTGCTAGGATGGTCCTGCCAGAAAAAGCGTGGGCATATTACTCCTCGGCGGCCGACGACGAGATCACAAACCGGGAAAACCACGCTGCTTTCCACCGGTAAGCCAGAATGCATACCCACCCGTGCTGTTTCTCTAACATATTATGCAGTGTGTGGTTCCGACCTAGAGTGCTTCGGGACGTCTCGCAGGTTGACTGGTCCACAACTATCTTGGGACACAAGACGAGCATGCCCCTGTACATAGTAAGAGCAAACGTCAATGGACGTTCAATACTGCTTAGCTCTAATACCTAGACTGCCACTGCCCTGGGTAAACTTGGCCACCCAGATGGTGAGCTCAATTTGACTCGAGCCGCTGCAAAACACGGTGTTATCCAGATGGCAAGAGAACGTGTTGGCTATATCTTCCTTGTGTTCTCAGATTTTGCTGCAGATCCCCACTCTTGCGTCATGTTCGTTCGACGAAATCGTGGATACGGCAGCTCCTGGTCAAGTCCAATTTCTCCAGTTGTACGTGAACAAGGACCGCGAAGTTACCAAGCGAATCGTCCAACACGCAGAGAAGCGTGGAATCAAGGGCTTGTTCATTACCGTTGACGCACCTCAGCTTGGGCGCCGCGAGAAGGACATGAGACAGAAGTTCGAAGCCGAAGACCCATCAGAAGTGAAACAAGCTGGACAAGGCGGCGTTGATCGCTCGCAAGGCGCCGCGAGAGCTATCAGTGTGAGTACAGCATCCACTCCGCCGGATAACCATATGACTCAATCCCTGGCATGGAGTCCTTCATCGATCCGGGGTTGAATTGGACGGACATGAAATTTTTCAAGAGCATAACTAAAAGTAAGTTCCGTGAACCTAGTTTGTCCTGGACAATATAAATCCTTCTGGTCTAGTGCCATTGATCTTGAAAGGCGTTCAATGCTGGGAAGACGCGCTTGAGGCTTACGATACTGGTTTGGCTGGGGTTGTACTTTCAAATCACGGTGGTCGTCAATTGGAATTTGCCCGTTCTGGAATAGAGGTTCTAGTTGAGGTGGTAACCAATTTGAAAGAAAAGCGTGGCCTGAACTTCCCCAATGAGAAGTTTCAACTATTCGTTGATGGAGGCGTTCGTCGTGCCACTGACGTTATCAAGGCCGTAGCTCTCGGAGCTACAGCAGGTGAGGTGACCTTATCTTTGCTGTGTGTTTCTTGGCTACATTGTGCCAATAGTTGGTGTGGGCCGCCCGTTTCTCTACGCATTCTCGTCATTCGGACAAGAGGGAGTGGAAAAAGCTCTGGAAATATTGCGTGTATGGTCGCTGTTTATGCTTCCTTCGTTCAATTACTCATCATCACCAGGACGAGTTTGAAATGAATATGCGACTATTGGGTGCGCGCACCATCAAAGAAGTCGTACCCCAGATGGTCGATGCCTCGAATATCCATCTGCACGCTTCCCCCATTCCGAGTGATAACCTATATGATGCCAATTGTGGGTGTTGGATTACTCCGTCGCTGCCTATACGTATTAAACTCTTCCATTTTACAGATGAGCGTCTTGAAGGAGCACGGATCAGGGAGATAAAGAGCAAGCTTTAGTTACCCTGGTGCGAGTATCGCGATCAATCTGTTGATATTTGTTACATTGTCTGTTCATACCAAACCTTTTCGCTCCGTCGGTGTGGCCGCATTTCTAGCGGTTATCTGGTCCATATCGAGAGTTGTCGGCTTCTGACCCAAGTTATGATTGCGCACGAGGAACTGACACCCTTCTCTGATCGGGTTTAGGTTGCGTCATATAGTAGTTTTCGACTGGTCGCACCCACGATGTAGCTCAGATCAAGAAACGCGGCTTTCTACGCCGACGCAGCCAACAAAAGGAAGCCTTGATGAGGAAAAGATCCAAACAACAGCCTCATGTCAGATACATTCCTTCTAGCTAAGATTGGGCGGGTTCGTGCACGAGGCTGAAATCGGCTAACTAGGCGTTGGCGTTTGGTAAACGCCTCGCGGGTACTAACGCGACTGTCTCCTTATATCGCTGTACGCTCTGAGCCATGTTCGGCATCGCTTATCCTGGGATAGTGGGACAAGTATGATGCGCTGGTACCCATGTGAGATTTCCCATATATGCGTTCGGATCATATTTTTTGCCACTACTCGGCCCTGCATGCAGGAGACAGTAAATGACGATGCGAGAACCTCAGAAATCCATGCTGTGGGAACCAACCCTGCATCATGATTCGGAACTGGCGGCCAATACGGTCTCTGGAACCTTGTCTAGTTGTTCTATGTAGAACAACGGGATTGTGTAAAAATGAGTTGCATGATGTATTAGAACTTCGCTGGTCCCTAGGGTAACTTGAAGTCCTGGACTAGCTTGGTGGAGTAAAAGTCATGACTAGTCTACTACTGGTGCAGTCTGATTTCGAGTTCATACTAGTCGGTTGCACACGGAGCACGACTTCTGGGCAGTCTCACTTCCCATCAAGCGTGTGGACATTCCATAAACGATGTCAATGTCCGATGCCAATAAAACGTCATAATGATAGCGAATGAGACTCTGACACATTCAAAGCAGAGAAAACAAGTTGGAACGGGTTATTTGGGTTCCTTCAGAGAAGCTCCTCGTGTACGTTGAAGTGACTGTCGGCGGTGTGTCGATTAATAGCACCGACGATAAGCACGTGCAAGGCTTACCGCAATACCGTGCCGGTCCCCCGACAACTTCCAGTACCTCCCTCGCCCCACTTTACGATCCAACGACCGATGACCTCACCTCGGTCGTTCAGTGTTTCCGCAACCGTCTCCTCCTCTCCCGGTGCCCCGGCTTTTCCTGCCGCAGTGCTGTCCTCGTCGGAGGGTGGTAGTTGTATCGCCAGGGGAAGCTCCCACTTGGCAAACGGACGATTCGTCTCCACCAAAAAATCAGCGTCGTAGACGCGCGTGGTGAGCTTCTTCAGCG
>JBBPNU010000657.1:0-14528 GCA_038091055.1 Leccinum angustisporum
CCGAGTCCGTTCAGCAACGGAGAGACAATGGAGGAGTTGCTCTATTTCAACGACAGGGTATTCTTAATATTGATTCGAGATCAGAAAAAAAAGGATCACATGAACTCACCGGAGCGGTGCCGTTGCAGCAGCTAGGTATGGAGGTGCCGCAGATGGAAGGGGGCGTGGCAGCCGCAGAGACGAAGACAGCAAGGGGAAGAAGAGCAAGAACACGAGCGAACATTGTGAGAGATAAAAAGTAGCGAGTTGCTGATGAAAGCAGGTAGTAAGAGGACTTGGAATGGGCGATTGACTTGCTAGTGAAGCTCGATCTTCGTGCGTTTTTATACCTTGGAAGTACTGAGACCCCTGACTGTCCGTTCGATGTCAGTCTACGTTTCCCGAAAGCAAAAGATTGCATTCGGACCTCTCGTTTGGCGAATAGCTTATGCCGTAAAATGGTAAGAGTCACAATATGTACTCACCACCGAGCCTTTGTTCACATGCTATCCGGATAGGATCAAAGATGTTGGACGAATGTCAACCGTCGTGTGTAAAAAAACTTCACAAAACAGGATTTGGAAACTGTGAGCATTGGAACAAAAAGAACTCAAGATTTCGACTTACTACTTTGCGGCCCGGGGACTTGCTGATCCGAATACCGCGACCAGATAGTCAATGCAACAAACCTGAAACGGAACAAATAAGTATCAGGAAAACGGATACTTGGAAACTTTGATGTGACCCACGGCGTGGACCGCATGAAGGTTATCTCTGAGATATCTTTGCAAACTCAAGCAAATGCAAATGCCTGGATCTGAGTCCGTTCAGGTGGTTCAAGTTTCAAAAGCGGAATCTTACAGTACTTATGAATCGTCTAAAACACCATAACCAATCGCAGACTCGGTGAGGTTGGTGAATGGCAGTATGGGTGTCCTTCCCCAACAAAATGTTTCCTGGTTAGCCGTCTCGCGGTTTCCGGCTACTAGTTCAATTCCGCTCGACTACGTTCGTCGCTTGCGCATAAAAGAAAGACTGAATCGGGCCCCTGTTTTGTTCACATGTTATTCAAGTCCACTTGGGTGGCAGCTTTCGTATGTAACAGCATTCCGGAAAGCATCACTTTGGAACATCATCGTGAACTAAAATTCCCTTGTCAGCATAATACAATTCACCTGGCCAAGTTCGATCTGGATGGATTGGTATGGTTACGTACAATGATGTTCATCTACCATAGGGTGTGGCGGCCGCCGAGCGGGGTCGGACCGAAGCAACTGAACTCGATGAGTATTAGTACAATCGGAACTTTTAAACCTCGTGAGCGCCTCAGCATGAACAGCTGTTTATGTAACTTCTCTCTGATCGATATTCGGCCGATCAGTGCGTGACGATATTAGTACCGACGCGGCGACCTGAGAGAACGTATGTAATTAGTAAGTAAGTCAAGACACCATAACTGAACACGAACCGGCTCCAAGTTGGAGATCGGTTCCGAGTTGATCTAGTATCCTGCATTGGTATTTTATCTTTCTTCTTTCTATACACTCGCTGCCCACGCCAGTGAAGAGGGCAATTTGTATTCGTGGCCATCCTAACAACCTGTTCATGGACTTCCAGTGAGGACATGGCTAGCATTCCATTCACCGAAACAGAGCATGCCCCTGGTGCCTCTTCTATGGCTGTTTGACGCCGTCACTGTGATTGGATGAACACTGAACATTGTACCTTTCCTTTTTCGTCGGGTTCTGCCTGACGTTGATAGGCTGGGATTGTACTAACCGAGCGGGGCTCCCCCACATAGTGACTTTAATATTAGTAGTAAGTCTTCTTTACCGTCTTCGTGAAAACGGCACCCACCAATTGTTGAAGTAATTACTTACAATAGAAAAAATGCCGAATTCAGTAACTGATACAGCTGATGCTCTCGTGAGCTCTTGAATTCGAGCAAAAAGGGGGAAATTCAAGGTTCAAACGTTCAAGTTCAAGGTTCCGAGTCTTGAGCGCTCCGAATCGTCCGTGGAATTTTTCCGCTTAGCCAAGCGTTCCGTTTTTTGGGGTTAATTTGTGGGAGTCTGTGATTCTGACTGTCTTTAAGTTCTGGAGAACTGCGCGGTAACGAACAGTATTTTTCAATTTTCCCAGGTTGAAACAGATGCGAGACTGTACCAAGCGAGTTGGTGCCCATCAATAAGGTTGTGGTGGGAAGGAGGCACCTTATCAGCAAGAGCCGCGGTAGCAACCGCGATAATGTTGACCGCTCGGGCTGGGTAATCTCAGCCTAGCCTAGTATCAACGTCAGGCTTTCAACCAAGCGATGAAAAAGGAAAAGTACTATCATTACACCGGTAGTGCAAAAAAATCAATAATGATTTTCCACAACCTGAAAAAACAAGTTAAAGAGCTCGGTACGCTACTACAGATAGATAATATGGTAACACACCTACTCTCATTTTATCTGATTTTTATCTGTTCGTGTTGGGAGTACGGAAGACTCCCAATTTCTGACCCCCTTTGCTCATCTAGTGCAAAATTTGGTCACATCGGGTCACGCTTTCCAAGCTCAAAATTCAATCTCAGAACACATGACTCAGACATGGTCACATGACCTGTGGCGGACAAGTTCGCAAAATGCCGAGGAGGAGACCGAAGTTTTGTCACGGACAGGCTCGAGCGTGACAATCTCTCTCCCTTTGTTCTACAACTTCATCCAGTGCAATCCAGTGCGTCTTTCGCTCTGACACATGGTGTAGGAATCGTTTACATGCCAAAAAATTATCATTTGGCTTCAGCAGCCTTTCGGATATGACTTGCAGTACCCATACTACCAAGCATCCAACGGCGACCCAAGAACGTACTATGTATACACGACTTGACTTTATATTACAGCCACTAGCCTAGGCAGTGCTCTTGAACCTGGACGTGATCTCCTCCCCAAGCGGCTTCCCGCTCCCCTTCTTGCGTCTCCAGAGCGATAGCGTACCCTCCTTCAGCACCAAACTCAGCGGAACGCCCTCCCCCTGCTCGCGTACCACCTGTAAGATATCCTTGAGCAAGTTCTTCAGCTTCCCGAGCGACCCTTTCATCACATCCGCATGCTCCTTCATCTTGTCCCCCGTGAGTGAGATTTTGTCAACCGGGTCAAACACCCCCCCGGTGTGCCTCGCCATGTAGAGCCACGCCGTCTGCGACAGATACAACTGCGGATAAATGTCTCTCCAGTTGGGTTCCCGATACGTCGACCTCGTCTTTATCTCGATCAGGTCGGAGTGCAGTACGGGCGCAAGGGATGGGCCGAGCCGGACCTTGAATCCAGCAGGAGAGGGCTTGGAAGGTTTGTCCAGCTTCGTCACTGTGTCCCCCGCCTTGTTCCCAATGCTCAGCGACGCAAACGAAGCCAGAACATCGTCTTCGGCGTCGTTGCCCCCGCTCTCGTGGCGCTTCTCCTTCCTCTCTACGCACGCGTCCACGGTGAAACCCAGCAGGATGTTCAAACTCCCAAATTTCTGCACGCAGTCACGGTCGTCAACTACCAGAGAGAGCTTGAGACGGACTCACATAAGTAACGATGCGTTTATGATCGAGCATCTTCTCGCACCCCTCCGGCACCCGCGTAGTTGCCCTCAGATACTCGTGTCCATACCCCACATTCTGCCCAGCGAGCGCCGCCTCCTCCTCCCGCCGCGTAAACAAGCACGTCTTGCCCGCCAGATCGACGTCGATCCTGAAATCATCCTTGGTCTTCACCTTATCCTTATCCACATACCGCAACAGCTTCCGCAGTGCGTTGCGGTCCGTGCACAGATCAAGGTCACGGTAGCAAAAGTCCTCCCCGTGCAGCGCATCGATCGCAGCAAAGAGGGGCAGGAGCGGTGAGCGCTCGTTGCCCATCTTGGTTGCATCATGATGGATCTGCTGTACCCCAGCATCGAGCGGGACCTGTCTTACATACTGACGCTCATCTGCCCAGATCCGCGGAGAGCCTGACCGAAAACAGACAGAACCAATCATAAAACAGCGAGCGATGAGAGCACGTGGAGAAGCTTACCTGGGACGATCATCGTAGGAACCGGCGCATCAATCCACGAATAAGACGCGACGGGCTTGAGGTGGCGCAGTCGAACGAGGTCCGAGGTATACCCCGTCTCATCGACCGACAGCGTCGCCACACATTTCTCGAGGTCCTTGTATAAGAACGCTGCGCTTGGAGAAGTGGAAGTGTGCATCGGACGGCCCCGATTGCCTGCTGGGTTTCGTTTATACGCCGCCATCGTGATGCAGATGGGAGTCGTGTTGAGGGGCGTTATCTTGCTGAGATGGAAGCCTTTTTATAGGATGCAAGCACCCCTTTTTGCACGGCGCAGATCATTGTCATGCAAATAGTGCGCCCTTCGTGCTACCCCTTTAGTTTTTCGCTCTGCATCCATTGGTTTTTTTCATCCGCTTCATTTGACTAAGGCCAGAGTGACTTGAGACCCAGGATCCCCTGGACCCGTCGCTCATGTAGGCGGGGCATGTTTGCATGAGATACAGATAGAGCTTGGGTCCTTTCGAGTAAGCTGCCTCGAGGAGTGGCCTATGTGTACATGGCAAAATAACCTCTCCCTAAACCTGACATTTGTTGGCAGTGACCCCGATCTTTGAAGAGGGGGGTGCCAGAACAGACAAGCAAGCAACTTCCACAGCAACTGCCAAGCAACCGCCCACAGATAACAGACTGTCACCCACACTATTACGAACTTATGGCCTGCTTCTAGTGTTCCGCACTTATGACAGGTAGCTTCGCTATAGCATCTCTTCACTTGAGCCAGCAAGGCCAGTCGCCAATGGTAACTAGGGCAAAATAACTTGTCAGTTTGAAGTCCTTGAAGCAAGTGTCTCATATCCGAGTCCATAAACCCGTGTCTGCCGTGCAAGTGAGCCCAGCAACAACTCCAACTTTGGAGATTGTCAATCTCCCAGGAAACTGACTGAATCGTGTGATTGATTATGGTATGGTACATGCACAAATGGACACGACTATGCAGCATATTCCAATTTGGCTGAGCGGGAGAAATGTAAAATTTCAGTGTCTTGAAGAAAAAAGGGGAGGAGTGACATACTCTCGTG
Source organism: Leccinum angustisporum (assembly GCA_038091055.1). NCBI lineage: Eukaryota > Fungi > Basidiomycota > Agaricomycetes > Boletales > Boletaceae > Leccinum > Leccinum angustisporum. The sequence continues at coordinate 5,086 of JBBPNU010000657.1, forward strand.
TTTCTTGGCGTCGCTGACCTTCCGTGCAGCTTTGGTGAGATCCTCTTGGACAACATACTCACTGAAGGAGTCCTCGTCAGCCAGTGGGGCACTTGAGGTGAGAAAACACACCGATCATCGCGAATAGCGAACATTCCCGCTTCCGTAACGACATTCCGCAAATCAGCTCCATTAAAGCCATCTGTGAGCTGTAAAACCAATACTTAGAAAACCTAGTATCTGTTCATGTGCGACAGAAGCACATACCTTCACTATGGCCTCATAGTCGATATCCCCGCTCTTGTTCACTGGCTTGGCATGAATCTTTAGAATCTCAGTCCGTGCCTGTTCGTTGGGAAGTGGAATTTCGATCTTTCGGTCCAAACGGCCAGGTCGCAAGAGAGCAGGATCCAGAGTGTCCGGCCGATTCGTCGCCATGATGAGCTTAGTCCGTCCCAGCGAATCGAATCCATCCATTTGGTTGAGTAACTTGATAATACCAATCAGCATCTTATCATGATCCCTGTGCACGACACACGAATATTCACTTACCTCCATCAGAGTTCTCTGGATTTCTCTGTCTGCGCTCGTCCCTTCCGAGAACCTCCTGCCCCCAATAGCATCTATCTCGTCCATAAAGATAACACAAGGCTCATGATCCTTGGCATAGCCGAACATCTCGCGAACCACTCGAGCTGATTCACCAATGTACTTGTCAACAATGGCAGACGAAACGACTTTCAGGAAATTAGTTTGAAGGGTAGCGGCTACCGCCCGGGCCAAAAGTGTCTTTCCCGTCCCAGGAGGGCCATAGAGAAGGACACCTTTGGGAGGTTTGATACCCACGCGGACGAAGAGCTCAGGATTGAGGAGAGGAAGTTCGATTATCTGAACATTTTCAAAAGTCCATCAAGTCCATACGAAGACGCATAACCAGTAAGGACACACACCTCACGCAGCTCGCGGACCTGATCACCGAGACCGCCGATACCCGCAAACGACGCTCCCCCTGGGTCTTCCAAACTCATTTTATAAACCAAAGGATCAACTTCTCGTGGAAGAATTCGCATAATGGTGAGGGTCGTCATGTCCAGAGATACACGGGTCCCTGACTTGAGCTTTGCTGCTGACAACGCGGGGCGGTATGAAACAACGTAGCGAGGTCCAGAAGATGCCTTGACGATGACTGGAGCAGAGATTCGGAGGATGATGGTGAGACGGAGATAGATACGACAATTACAATTCGGGTGGTCTTACATCTCTCGTCATCCAGCTGCTTCATGACTTCACCGATAATTTGACCGACTGACTGGACGGCTTTGATGTCATTCTCAGTCTGTGCGAAATCCTTCTCGAGTCCCTTCAACGAGAATCGTACTACAGTGAGACGCATGTCAGTCCGAGGAAGACCGTGGTACGAGAGATATTGGCTGACGATTCTTCAGGCTTTGGCTGATATTGTCATGTGTCCGCATTTTCTGGGGGAACTTTAAATATGTACAGAACGAGCCATACGACGATGCATACCTCACGATAGCTGTTGAGAGCATCTTTTCTTCGTTGATCTATCGCACCAGACGATGTCGAAGCCTGTCCGTCCATGGTAGTGACACGAGGGAATGAGACGCGTAAGGGGACGCGTCACTCTAAGCAAGGTTTAGTAAGATTTTTATGATAGTGGTTATTTTGGGAACATTACGCATCGGCCTGATGGTCTAGTAGTATGATTCCTTGTTAGGGTAACCTGAAATCGAGGAGGTCCCGGGTTCAATTCCCGGTCAGGCCCATTCTTTTTCTCTCCGTCGTCATTTTCCCGGGAAGAACTGGTATACAGGGAATTTACATGTGTGTACAGTACTACTCCACGAATTGAAACGCGAGACCAATTAGCGATACGATACAAATACCCTCATCCAACTTGAAGGACAAGAAGTCGTCCATTCCTCCCACAACCGGTATTAATAAAAACATGAGAAACTCATCAGAAACGGAAAAATCCCTTCTTCTTCTTCTTTTCATTATCCCCCACTCCCGTATTGTTGACCGAAATCGCGCTATCAGCATATGACGAGCTCGGGCTCGGCTTGGAGAGCTTTCCGCTGCGAACAGACGAACCAGAATCCTTGGGCACAACGAGTGTCGGACGCTGCGGTGGAGTCGCGTCATTTGTAAAGTATTTCTGGTCATAGTATTCCTGGTAGGATTGGTGGGCACTGTTCGTGGACACTCCGTTGGGTGCCGCACGCGATCCAACACCACCGAGTTCCAAAACTTTGAGATCGTCAATAAATTGACGCGGGGTGGTCGTATGCGTCGATCCTGGTCATTTTCTCAGAACCAGAGGAAAACGTCAAGCACGCGTTGCACGCACCGATATAGATATCTTTGTTAAGTGGTCCGGCCAGCGCATAGCATTCCCGTATCTCAGAGTATGTCATCCCACCGGCCATAAATACGATTACTCGCGGACGATTATCGACTGGCGCATTTGCCCGGGCTGCTTTGTGCCAACTTGGCTTTGCGCTGCGAAGGGACGAAGTGTGCGTTGGCGTGGCGGGGCTCTTCAAGTTCGCTGTAGTACTTGAGACAGACGGTGCATCCTTGACGTAGGGGAAAAGAGATGTATCGAGCTTGTTGTTCACATGATCCTAGAATAGTGTTGGTGAATGGCTTCAGAGAAGCAAGAGAAAATTGATATGTACTTCGATCACCGTGCGGACGAGTGGTTTATACCGGGATAAATCATACTCCTCCTCTTGAGATGTCTTCTGTTTGAGCTTCTTCTTCGTGTCCTTGTCTGCGGGACCCTGTGGTTTGGCACTCCGTTAATGAGAACTAGTGACGCACAGCCTGCGCCAATGCAACCTACCCTAGTTATCCGTATGCCGAGATGTGACAAGGAATTGACAGCATCTTGATCCGCGATACCTAACCGAGCATGTTGGTATAAACGTCGACGATCTTCATCAGGGACGCCATCGCGATGCATGATGTAGAGAGCAACCATGCGGACTTTGTTGGGATTTCTAACATGAAAAAAGTCAATACAAAAACCCCTCAGATCAATGTGGAGGAGTCCCACATGATGTCCCGACTATCCAGGAGCGGCACCATCTCCTCAACCAATGTTTTTGGAGTTTTGCCCTCCACAGTCATTCCAGTCGCACAACACTGAAAACGAATCAATGAGACCAAGGAAGAGGAAGAAGCGAAAAAGGTAGTACCTGTTCGACATTGGCAACCTGTGACAACTTATCCTTCTCAAAGAGACCCATGCATTCTTGGGCCATATTAAGATGTAACGAAAACTGTGATCACAACACCGTCAATTTGGGCGACCTGTCAATGGTACGAACACAAACCTTCTCCCGCTGCTCTTGGTATTGAGGTAGGCTTGCTAGCATGTCTTTCATGTCATTCAAACTGGCAGCTCCCTCTCTAAGACAGTGTCTGGATCAGCAAGCGCGTACATCTCAGGATGGACTTACCCTTTGAATCCAGCGTTCTCTTCCATGAATTTATTAAAGTCTGCCATGAGCTTATCGATAGCTTCTCGCATGTGCATGTGTCTCACAGTCGTCCATACTGTGTCTGTCTCTGAAAGCGTAGCTGTCTTATCTTCATACGCGCCCAGAGAAGACTGGAATTTATAACTAGAAATGCAGGATAGGTCAGCAACTCACGACCTAGTGACGAAAACGTACGTGTATTTCGTTCCGTCCATTATTGGCAACAGATCGTTACACATGGCCTGATACGTAAACTCGTGGATCAACGGTGCAACGACATCCATGGAACGATCGGTGATGATCAGGGTACCCCTCGGTCGAGGCGGGTCAGAATGTTTCTAGTTCGCGCGCGGATGAGACACGAAACGACCTCAAAGGGATAAACACTCACAGGGAAATCGGGATTGGTACGTTTGTGCTCGTCCAGATTTTTCTGTACCATGAACGCCAAGAGTTTGGTTACGAAATCTGTGTCCGCAACCTCGTACGCACGCGCAGCGTCACCTCGGGCGAGGTTGGTTCGCCATCGATTGCTTCCTTCGGGAGGAGGGGGTGCACGAGTCTGCGTGTGCGGCTGGAGTGGGCCCAAAGGCAAATGATGGGAGGGTAAATAATATCGGATGTACGGGAATTCATCAAGTGTGATGCACAAGTTCGTTATCTATAAGCGCTCCTCGTGAGATCGGGTCAACGGAGCTGGATATTTTCGATGCGCACCGTCTTGCTCAGGAACAAGAGTTCTTCTTCCAAACGTGATCGTGTCGTTTTGAACGCAGCCTCGTTTCGCGGGGGGCTGTAAATATTGAAGAAAAGGCCGGGGGTGTTGAGAGAGAAAGCTTGTGCTTCTACCGCTGTAACCAAAGAGAGGAATGAGATTTGGGAGGGCTGGGATCGAGGTTCTGCGTACCCCAAAAGTTCAAAAAGAGTTCCTGGAGACAGCGAAGGAAGCGTTCCGCGGGAGATGAAGTCAAACGTTGAAACAAATGTTCAGATAGACCTGAGGGGGGTCCCATGATCTACGCAGCGCTCCATACACCACACGGACGCACCCTCGATAAAGAATAAGTGGGCCGCGAGGTATTGCTGTTGGTCTCCGGAGAAGTCCTTGATAATCCTGTCGACGTTCTGTGTCGTAGGCATGAGGATGTACACGGCTTCGAACTGCTGGGGCTCTCGGTGACTGGAGATCGATTCAATGACTGCATGCAGCACATGAGAATGTGCCGGGGATCACTCGAGATCAAGAAGCTGCGTACGTGTGACATTCTCCTCCAGGATATCAAATTGTTTGAGCACGGAACCCAGCAACTTTTGCGAGTAATCGTCTACAACAAGGATCTTCCATCGACCTTGTGGATTCACGGATCTAATCGCCTGAAGGAATTCTAGATACTGTAGAGTGAGTAGATTGGAAGGGAGAAAGGTTACCGAACGTACTTGCGCGGACAATTGCGACGAGCGAGGACATGTCAAGGAGGGTCCTGTCCAAGACGGAGTGCAACGGATTTGCCGGGTCGCCTCACGGTCTCCGTCAGGCCCTTTCAAGAATAACCAAATCCGGATATAGTGCTTCGAAATCACACTTCATTCAAGACCTTGTCTCTATCAATTCCGATCAAAAATAAACTGTTCCATGAGTGAGCCAACTTGACTGCATACAGACTGAAAACTAGAGCAATGACGAAGTAAGAGGTTCAACCGTCCTTTGGAAACCTGAAATCTGTCTGAAACAGAAGTTATTTACACTCCATCTAGGAATTAATTGCTAGGTAAATGCTAAATGGAACTAAAAGAAATCCCCGTCACAACGACACAGCGAATATCAACGACAATGCAATGGCAACCAACAGCGTATTGCCGGTTATCGAGCTTGCGCTTGAAGAACTACCTGATTTACTGCTGCTAGTAGTGGTGCCAGCAAGGGTGGTATTCGGGAAAGGGAACGTCTTATTTTGGTTGCTCTCACGGTAGAGGTTCGTGGCAGGAATCCCGTTACAGTGGCCAATGGAATCAAACTGTAACAACCTATGTAAGTACGCAAGCATCGAGAGGACAGACAAGAAAGCTTACAGTCAATGGTGGGGTGAAGCTCTCAGCGGCGGGAAGGGTATAACCGATGGCGAGGTCAACAGTTTGCGGATACAAATCATGTTCCAGGACGATGAAACCAGTGTTCAGGGTGGTCGCATTGGTGAGGATCGCCTCAAAGGTGGCAAATGATTGGGGACCAGTGACGACACCACCAGGAACCTTCCAATCTGTTTTGGACAATGAGCAAAAGTCGACGTGAATAATTCAGTTCGGTTCACCGTTGGTATCAAACGTAGCACCGGAAGGGGTCCTGGTCCAAATAACCGGAACTAACCCCATGGCCAAGGAAATAGCGCGAACACGATCGTCAATATCACCGTAAGGGGGACGCATCAAAGTGGGAGTAACACCAAGGACCTGCTTGATGGCTTCGCGAGTGTACCCTAATTCAGCGACGATTTGTTCGGTGGAAAGCATAGTGAGAGACTGAATTCAGATTAGCGGCGCAGAGAAGGGTTAATAAGGTGAGTATGCTAACTCTGTGGGACCAGGTATGAACAGCAATCTCGTGACCAGCCATATACTCTTCGACGAGTACCTTTGGACTCTCGACAACGCGAGACCCGATGACAAAGAATGTAGAAGTGAGGTTCTTTGAGGCGAGGTACTGGAGTAATTCCCTAGAATGCGGTTAAATCACACAACATTTTTCCCGAGAATATACTCACTGGGCTGAAATAATGGAAAGAGGGCTGGATGAGCATGCCGTTGAGTTGGACGGGCAGAGAGCACTCACTATATTTGGCAGGTCCGTCGTCAAAGCTAACACCCCAAGTCATCTTGTCCGGGCACGCAGTGATATCGGTATCGCGAGTATATCCACCACATGTCCACCAACCACGGTTGGCAGCATCTGCTGCTGCTGCAGGATCATTAACGCACGTTCCGTCGACAGTAGGAGCAATATCCGGAATGTTGAACCCATTCAATTCTTGCATCCACTGGGCAACCACAGGAGCAGCTAAAAAAAGAACAGGTGATAAATCCACAAGCCTGTGGGCAAACGCGGGATGGGAACGTACTGGTGGGAGCAATCTGGTCCTGGGGCGGCCAGTTGCTGGCAATGAAAACGACTGCCAAGGGTAAGATAAGGGGAAAGCTAATAGAGAGGGATAAACTCACATGGAGTGGGTAGCGTCGGGGCACCGGAAATCGGAGGAGTAGCTCCAGGAGCATACGTGGCTGTGACGGGGAGGGTGGAAGGGGTGGGCATGCCGGAGGTAATCGAGCTCAACGGAGGGATTGTCGTTCCAACGGGCGTCGTCGGAACGGGAGACGAGGAGTTGGTGGACATGGAGGACGAAGTACCGGATGAAGAAGAAGACGAGGAGGAGGACGACGACGACGAAGAGGTGACCGTAGAGGATGTAGACGAAGAGGAAGACGACGTGTCCCTCTTTGCGAGACGAGCATGGCGGTGGTCGTGCGCGTCAACGACGGCGAGGAGAGGTAAAAGAGCGACGAGGGCGTTGAGGTGCATGGCAGTGAGCGACCAGAAAAAAAGAGTGAAGGGGAGGGGACGGGACGAGGGGACGGGAAGAGATAGCCAAGCGGACTCAGCAGCTGGGAATTAGTTAGAATAAGAATAGAAATTTGACATGGAAATTCAGACCATAACTTACTTTCCTTTTTTGGAACGTTATCGTTCGCTGACTTGCGGTCCGCCTTGCCGGTCAATGTCTCTGACAGCGGGCCCTCAACATGGCACAGGGTCGCGTGCGTATCACTCTTCTACTACTAGCATCAGAACGACTGACTTCAAGTTGGATCCGTTGCTCGTCTGTCTCTGCGTTTTGAATTTTTCCACCGCGGGCGGCGGCCTCGTGCCAGCCTAACGACTGCAGAGCCGATAGCTCAACTGCTGGTTGATTGTGTCAACCTGCGAAGTGTCTCGGTTTCACATTCTACTGATACCTAATTACGTCATGCGAGTCGGCCGACAGCCTCCTCCGAGTCATACCAGTGGAGACTCATCTACGTTCAGAATCAGAGCTGTGTAGAACCTGATCATCTCCACGAAGCTTGACGCCGATATTGCTGTAATTTTTTTCCCGCTCCATTAGTAAAATCCCCGAAACATTCAGCACCGTGACCCTCACCTTCATTCACGGTGTGCACCCCCGGAAGCAGTGTTCCGCCAGCCGCCCCCTCCGTGTGTCCATATCGGAAAATGTGGGGTGTTAAATCCCAGTAGAACCTCGTGTCTGCATCTCGTCCGTCAACCCAAACGTCTCTCATACTTTGACTAGCCACCCACCAGTATTGCCAGACATCATCCCAGGGCTTACGACGATATTGTCGTCTCCAGAAATCGCTCGGTGAGCATTGTAGGCCGCTTTGATACTGCCCGATAATAATCGGTAAGGCACCGCGTCCTCCTCTGTTGGCGTGATCGGTGCAGGCTCAAGCCCACTTTCAAATGCTGTCGAAAGCGTCAATGTACCCCTGAACGTCGCGTCCACCTCGTCCATTTTCACGTCAAACGCGGTGTACGACAAATTATACTCGCGCGCAAGTGGTCCGAGCAACCTGGCATCGTGTCCCAGCGTAGCGGCAACCGAACTAATCACCGAAGATGAACGCACGCCCACGATTGATCGGTCATTCCCTCACCTTTCCACAGAAATTCGATGGTTGACGACCGCATAGGCACGTTCTGGAAGTGCGTTGACTTTCACTCCGCCGTGCACGATATCAATCGCTTGCGTCGTGCCCACAAGGTTCTTGATTACGGGATTTCTGAATAGTTCCTTCTCCGCGGACAGCAGAGCTTTGTCAGAGTGCTCTGCGGCAATAATATCTCGCCTGAGTGAATCTGGTAGGTCCGGTGCGTGTGCTGCCATACACTGGAAATTTTTGTACATAGGAGAGCCTCGCGCCTGGGAAACGTTTCTCGATAAAACCAGACAGCATAACATGCATGAAGAACTGACCAGATGATCACCAAACGGATTCTTTTCGATGGCGACAAGGAATTCTGCCAGTATACCGATACTCTATATCCAGTGGTCAGCACAGTACACGATCGAACGCTTGGGGCTAACCGTGTGAGGGGGAGGCAAGCTAGAGTGTCCACCGGCTGTTGCAACTTCGACCTGTACATTAACCGAACCTTTTTCTGCGATGCCTGGGGTAGCAATGACTTGTCCGTATTGCTCTCCGTATCCAGCTGCAACCCTGTTTCAACAGTCTGCATCTCCAACCAAGTGTATTTTCCTTACCTCCCTCGTCAACCAACATGGCGTATCCATTTTCGCCATACATCTCCAGCAGTTCTACCGCCAGGGTTTTCGCGCCCTACGGGACGTCAACATTAAGCCAAACCTGCATTTGTTTCACCTTACATATGCTCCACTGCACTCTTCGTCGAAGCCCGAGGCAAGAACTACACTTCGGGTTGGTTCATAGCCGTTTTTCAACATTGTTTCCATCGCCGACCTATTTTTGCTCGACAACGTTGAGCAGAGCAACCACGAAGTAAGCTTACAGTATGCCGATCAATCCGCTCTTGTCGTCTGCAGCACCTCGGCCCCAGATCAATTTACCTGAGAATGACAGCTATGAGCGATCCGAAGCAGAGGAATGGGTCATAACAAACCATCAAAGTGGCCAGAGAAAGGAGGATAAGTCCAATCAGCATACGTGGTAGGCTCCACGGGCACGACATCTGGAGAAACACAATCGATTCAAAACTGAGAGTGATGGAACTGTTGATCGTCCAAACCTTGGTGGGCAGCCAAGAGCAGCGGTTTCAAGGTTGCATCTGAACCTTTCCATACGAAGATCAATCCATATGTGTTGACTTTGGTCAATTCGAGGGTCGAGTGACTATAAAAAAAGTCAATGTTGTAATCGCAACGTCCC
>JBBPNU010000658.1:0-14522 GCA_038091055.1 Leccinum angustisporum
CACGCGAGCGCCGTGAGTCGATCGAGGCCTACTAAACGGAACCATTGGCTACGTCACAAGAACGTCCTTGACTAGATCGGCGTTCCTCTCAAATCAATTCCTTCCACTCTCTTTTCAATGTCTGCGCTCAGTACTGTTGCCTTGCCGGGCGCCAGTTGGTGATATGGACTCAGAATTTGGTGCTAGCACCTGAAAAACAGCCCCTCCTTTGCAACTATGGCCTGTCTATTTGTTTATGTTCCTCGGTTCAACTAAAGTGTTGTTTTAAATAGTTGTCAGCGTTGTGCTTGTCATCACGTTGTTCTGTGTTTCTCATCCCCCGTACAAATAGTCGAGGTCCTTCTCTTTGGTCGTTATTTAACTTGGGGGCGAGACCATTCGGTGGGAGGCCATGGGCTGGCTTGGAAGTTGACCTTCCCAAGTCTGACGGCCGGTCTCGCATGTATTCGGTTGTCTCTACTGGTACTAGTATTCAAATCATCCAATCGCATTGTTCCACGCAATTGATGGTCGAAACAATTGTTCTCGTGGATAAGGCGGAGCGTGCGCGTGAACCGTGAACCGTGAACACATGGCATTACGAGTACATGCTTGACAGTCCATTGTCCGACAACCCCAGACACGTGCCAAAACGCAAAACGTGTTTCATTCGATGCCACGCTATTTACATCTTTGACCGACGATCGCCTTGCCATGCTCCTGTGGGGTTCTGGTAAGAGGGACAGCGTCGTTTATGATGGGGAATGAACAGACCTGCCATTCTTCCCTACTTATCCACAGCTGGTGGAAAGTGCCCAGACTCGCCAGGATGCTGCCCCCTAGCCATCCGCCATATCGTCTTTCGATGGGGTTTCCGGGCGCATGTATTTTCACCTTTGGACGTCAAAATCAGTTCACTTCTTATCTCGCGTAACACGCCATACTGACGTGCGGAAAGTTGCGAGAAAGTTCCGTTTCAAGTCGGTCTGCGAAACCGTTGAACAAGCTCCCCCCACCAGTGAGCACGACGTTTCCCATGAGGACTTGACGCAAGTCCGGGTCACATGCACGCAGAGACTCTGAGAGCAGAGCCGGTATGTTTTTGGGCAAGCTTGGATTTTGCGCCTGTGTTCTCGATTGAGCATCTCGCCTTCGTGGGTTCGCCGAGTTCCGATGCGGGCGAGATCCGATCACTGTTCAAATCTAGGCTTACCTGGAGCTGTGGCGAATGAAAAAAGAACTCTTCCCCTACTTGGAACCGTTCCGGGCCAAAGTACGTGTTGTATCCCGTCGGAAATTCGTACTGACGTGGCGGGCGCGATGCGGCGGCTCTGACGGCAGCTGAGTTAACGGAGTGATAAAAGCAGTCAGCACTCCTGGCTTACTGCTCGTTCCATCCCTGATCAAGGACCCCAGCTACGCTTTGAATCCATTCGTCCACCTCACGACTTTCATACCATGACTTCCAGCTTTCCGTGGTTCCGGCGAGCCTATCTTCGCGTAGCATAAACTGCGCAGGTGCTCCAGGCTCTACGGGCTACGGTACGATCAGTATGCATCAAGACATGGAAAAGGGCTTTCGTACAATTTTTGTGGCGATCAGCTGATGAGGATATAGTTCGATGCCTCTTCGGACCGGCGTTGGATTGGCGAGAACGTGTTTTGCGTGCGCATGCACGAGTTTGGGGAGTGCAGAATAGACTAGACCTGGGGGCCGTGAACGTCAGGAACTTTACTTAGTCTATGAATTCTTACCTTTTCTGAGAACGAAACCGTCCACAACGGGAGTAATGCTCGCCACAGAATGACCGACATCAACAACTAATGCGGAGCCTTTTCCTGCAGCGAACCTGGCAAATGGTAACTTTAAGTATCGAGATATGGGGTGGATCGGTCAGTGTGCCTTACGCGTTCAATACGCCCGTGTTCGCAATGTAAAAGGCGGGAACTTGAAATTCCTCAAACATGATTTCGGCCATTCGTTCCCGGTTAGCTGGCGTGTTCCACGCGGGCTCGGTGACAAGGACGGGGTGCTCTGACGGATTGGTGCGCATCACGTCCACCAGCGCGTGCGATATCAGAGCGGGGATTGGGTTGAAATCGGATACTACAACACCACTGGAAGTTAGCTTCCGCACCCCAAACGCAAAAAAAGCGACTCACTCAATCCTTCTCGGAAGGGGTGACCGATCTCCATACCGGCTCTCCAAATCGAGGGACCGTGTTGTCCGAGGTAGAGTTTTGCGTCGCTCCTTGGCTTGGCGCCATCTGTGTTGCTGTCGCCCAACGGATCGACCATTTGAACATCGCTATCGCCCGAGGTGGTTTTGTAGCCGTAGTGAGAGGATATGATCGCCTTTGGAGTGTCGTCCCCCGCGTAGCCTGCTCGGACGGACGAGGAGCCCATGTCGACCACGAGCGCAGAGACTTCGTCTGTTGCATGTTGTGAGTGTGGTGCATGACGTTTTTGTCGATTTTGTGCGTACCTCCTCCGTAGTTTACCATCTTGCTAGTCCTATCGCGTTGAAAAGCCTGTCAACACACTTTCGATGCGATATGCAGTCACGTGACTATTTCGATCGAAAACAAAGTAGTATAGTACTTTGCGACGTTTGTAGGTTTCTTCCAATCGTGTCGGCGAGGGTGAAGTAATTATATTGTTATACGTCCTGGATCAGTAAAACAGAATTATCATCGAGGTGACTTGGTAGGAGATGCCATGTCTCAATGAACCCTGCCTATCTTCAGGGGTACTTACGTAATACGCGTGTGTATTTGTAGATCACTTTTTCGAGAGCCATCACTTTCAAAAGCCCGTCTGCAAGTCGAGATCTCTCGCAACGACGAGCCACCATTTGGTGCCGGAGACTACAAAAAAATGGCAAAAGCCAACCAAAAGAAGAGGAAAGAGCTAGACCACGATGAAGAACACGAAAACGCGTTCGCAGAAGCTGTCCGGCTGGAGATGCTGAGTGACGAGGAAGGGCGTGAGGGGGAGGAAGGAGTCGGCGAAGAGTCGGATGGGGAAGTAGACGAGTTTCCGGAGATTGACGCAAGAAGTGATAGCGGGTCGTCCGATGAAGGCGACGAGGAGGAGGAGGAGGACGAAGGTGAGGAAGACGAGGAGAGCTCACCCTCGGACTCGGGCTCGGACTTGGACTCGGACTCGGACATACGCATATTCCCAAAGTCGAAAGATATCATCTCTGAAATCACCGGCCACCCAAAACGCGTATACCCAGAGATTGTACCAGAGTACGACTCAGATTCGTCCACCGAGGATGTACGTGTTGCCGTTCCAGATAAACCTGCATGATGCATTAACATATGTGTACTCAGGATCCAAATCGTGTCGGAAATGTTCCGTCACATTGGTATGACGATCTCCCTCACATTGGCTATAGCATCAATGGGAAGCGCGTACTCCGTCCGGCCAAGGGAGATGAACTGGATAGATTTCTGCAGACTGTCGAGGACCCGACCTCTTGGTTTGTCTCGCATTATCTTCCGGGAGTGCTACTCGTTTATCTTTAAACAGGACGTCTGCTTTGGATAAAAACACCCAAATGAACAAACCACTCTCTCCCGAAGAGTTGGATATCATCCGCAGGCTACAAGCTGGCGAAAATCCGGATGCTGACTACGATCCATATGAACCCACAGTCGAGTGGTTTACTGGCAAGGGTAAGGAAGAAGTTATGCCTCTTTCCGCGGCACCTGAACCCAAGCGGCGGTGGCTTCCCAGTAAATGGGAGAAGAAAAAGGTGCTGTGATTTATCTCTTGAATAAAACTCGCAGTTTACCACGCAGCAGATTATGAAAATTGTTCGTGCCATACGTCAAGGCCGCATCGTTGGCTCGAAACCAAAGACTGCTGGCGACAAGCCTCAGTTCTACGCCATCTGGAATGAGTCACCATCTAACCAGGCACCCCCTCTTACTGCTCCAAAGCCTGCTCTCCCCACACATGCTGAATCATATAACCCCCCGGAAGAGTATCTCCCCACCGACGCGGAGCGAAAAGAATGGGAGAGCGCCGATCGCGAGGATCGCGAGGGCGACTACCTTCCTCAAAAGTACCCGTCCCTGCGACGTGTTCCGGCCTATGACCAGTTTATCCAGCAACGTTTCAGTCGCCAGCTTGATTTATATCTTGCGCCGCGAATACAACAGATTCGGCTCAACATCGATCCCAACAGCCTTATTCCGAAACTCCCAAGTCCTAGCAGCTTACGACCCTTCCCAAACTACCGTTGCCTCACGTTCACGCACACAGGCGCAAGGGTTCGATGTATTTCCACAAGTCCTGATGGTGCTTGGGTAATCAGCGGCGACGACAGCGGGAAGGTTAGCCTGTGGGAGGTGAATGTCGGGCGAGAGGTTAGGAAGTGGCACTTTGATGGCAAGATTGGAGCGGTGGAGTGGTGTCCACGGACGGACACCAGCTATTTCGTCGTTGGCACGTACGTCATATTTCTAGATCAGTCGCGATTGATAAATTTACGCCGGGTTTTTAGGGAGGATAAGCTGCATTTCATCGTCCCCCCCAATTTACCTTCCGTCGTACTGCACCCCACTCAGACTACCCTTACTCCTGCAACACTCCCTCCAGCTGCACCCTCACCGGTGAAGTGGTCGTCTTCAGCGGGGCAAGAAGATGGGGTCGTGCTGACTATCTCGTTACCTGCTGCATCTGGCTTGGTGAAACAAATCACATGGCATCGAAAAGGCGATTACCTCGCCACAGTTTGTACGTTCAACGAGTGGTACCCGGTGTGACATTTACAAAGATTTTTTTTTCCGTTTGCGATTAGCAAGCACGGAGAACCAGGGTAATGTCTGGATTCATCAGATGTCTCGTAGACATTCCCAGGCTCCGTTCAAGAAGATCAAAGGTACCGTGCAGCTTGTGTTGTTCCATCCCATCAAACCACACTTTTTCGTCGCGGTAAGCAAAAGCGCAAAAAAATCGAAAGCATTTTGCTTCACTTACCGTTCACCTAGACTCAACGCTATGTTCGATTATACAACCTTGCGGAGCAAAAGTTGATCAAGACGCTAATGCCGGGGATAAAGTGGATCTCCTCGATGGACATTCACCCTTCAGGGGACCATGTCATCGTAGGCGGTTACGACAAGAAACTATGTTGGTTTGATCTAGAACTTAATGATAAGCCGTATAAAATATTGCGGTAATCCTTTCCTCGCTACTATGTTTACGGAATGCTCATTTCGGGCTTCTTGCAGATACCATACACGGGCCATCCGATCTTTGCACTTTCATCCGAGTTACCCACTTTTTGCGTCCTCTTCGGACGATGGAACGATCCAAATCTTCCATGGACGGGTTTACAGTGACCTGATGACCGATCCCTTGATCGTGCCCTTGAAAATCCTCCGGGGTCATGATGTGACCGATGGTCTCGGGGTTTTGCAAGTCAAATGGGTGGCCAAACAGCCCTGGCTCATTAGTGCCGGAGCAGACGGAAACATTTTAGTCTGGTGTAGTTGAATCTCAGCTCTTTGTCTGACTTGCTGACTATAAAAAATTGGCCATTGTTGAGCTTGAATTTGGGACTTTCACCTGTGGCGCCGCGTAATAAACGGCGACCCAAGATTATCAAGTTGAGTCGTGAATACGGTAAGGTTTGTAGGAGAGCAACCAGGGCCTAGACTGCCACGGGATCGAAGATCCGATCAGGGCTTGAATCAGAACCTTGGCTCCTGTGTCTTCCGACAATTTGCTTCCGTTCAGTCGATCGAGCCCATGCTAGGTATGGCAACCTTGAAAAAATAATTTACGGTAGGTCAATGCTATCATGCCGCCAGTTCGTGCTTGGTTGCTCGGTTTGAAAAGTCTTGCACGTTTTTGAGCAGATCCGCCGCTTGACATTCAAAGATACATTCCTAAACATCGACAGGACTCACTAATGAGGATACGTAACAGATCGGTTAACCAATACCGGGGATCTATGTAGGGCTCAAGAAATCAGTTCAGTGCGAGTCCCTGGTTACTTTGAACTGCATAAATGCTGCGCCTTGCTTTGAAAACATCAACAAAGGTTTCTCCCACCCACCCTTTCCATTCGGTTTTTTTTGCCTTCCCAACGACATTGTTTCTTTTGAACTATATCCTTACTCCAATTCACTATGGTTAACTGGAAAGATCCACACGCCATGGCCACGGAGGCGCGTGCGTATTCTCGTCACTACGTGATCTTTGTTTCCCCTCATCTAATTCGGATTGCGCAGTCAACTTCAACAGCGTGGTCCATGTATTTTTTGGGTTGTATATTTGGGAGGTCCTATCCACGTTCGAATTTGAGATCTCCCTTTTCAAAGGAAAACGCAAATTTTGTTGGCCGTTGGTACGTTGGTGATTTTGGGAACAGAAAATTACCTGCTGACTTTCCCCCCTTAGAGTGCGCTTTCAATTTTGGTCAGAAAGTATGACACCGTTTTCTGATTGACTGTACAAAGTTCCGTTCTTCCTTTGTCGGTATGGAATGGTGTGGGCGCTCATCGGATTGTAAGTTTGAACCCTGGCTTCACGTAGTTGATCGTGCAGCTGATGCGGTGGTTATCAGGGTTATTTCCTTGAACGTCTCCTCTGAGGTGACTTGATTCTTCCAGCCTTCCACATCCCCAGTTGACCATCTGAATATAACAGGTGAACTGTGGTGTGAGTGCAAGCATCTGGTCGGAAGCAAGGTAACTGACCCCGACCAGGCTTTGTATAATTTCATCTCGGCAAGTACTTACTCCTACTTGGACTCGACGGCGAAGAACTCATCGCGTTGGATATAGGTTGCCGGAAACACCACCATCGCCAGCGCTTCAACGTCTTTGATGATCAGGACGTACGTCGCCCACGTTGGTAGTCGTCCGATATAGACTGCTGATCTTCTTCCCGCAGCATCGCACTCTGGGAATGGGACAGATGGGTGACCCTCACCATCGTCACCCTCTCTCTCGGACAATGGGGTATCCTGATCCGCGGCATGAACATCGTCAAAGCCATCTGGGACCCGTCCTCTAACACATGCATTGTAGATAGTACGAACCATCTTTTGCTAAACCTCAACTACTTCTCCAGTGGGTTTACTCGCTTCCTCTTTTTTCTCCATGGCTCAATTTGACCGACTTTCCGTGTCTGGGGAGCAGCCATGGCGTTCGATTTCGTTATTCTTATCTTGACAACTATCATCCTTGGACGATATTCTCGACAGAACTCAGGGCTCTCCGGTCTCTTGTTTCGTGACGGGCTGATCTACTTTCTGGTCACGTCAATGTGTAACACCATACCTGCGGTACGTAGCTCGATGCCAACCAAAGACAACAGACTGACGGGTTGATCTAGGTACTGAATCTTTTGAATCTCAACGGTAAGCCTCGTCTGCTTTGAGAACTCGACACAAATAACTAAACCTGCCTATAGATGAAATGAACGTGTACGTCGTTGGCTTTTCTTCCTAACTCCATTCTTGACGACAATGCGTCCCCAAAAAGTATTGCAACAGTGAGTTCTTTTTCTTTTCTTTTGGCTATTCAGGCGCGTAACCCAGAAATAACGTCCGTTCTAGGTTCCCGCAGCCACTACCTCGTAAGCTGGAACCCGCATGCTGCCCTGGAAAGCGAACCCTCACTCATACTTGGACAGAGCGATCGCAGCGTGCCGCGCCGTCATCCGCCTCAAGGAATATGCAGAGCGCCCTGACCGCTACTCGATGCCGACGCTCAACATCATCAGCACCATCGCCAGTCGTTACAGTTCAGTTGCTTCCTTTTTTTTTTTTTTTTTGGCGCGCATCGTTGACGTTGACGGCCTGTCGTACAGAAAAGTCGTCGGTCCCGCAAACTCGTCGTAGGACGGATGCGTTGTCGTTTGACGAACTTGGGTGCGTTATCATGATGCCGTTCGATTGAGACGACACACGAAAACTTTTTTTTTGTTGGCAGCACTGGCGATTCTGTGCCAGAGCCAATCACGCCCAAGTTGCCGCCGACCTATGTCGAATGGGCACGGCCCGGGCAGGAAGGCGATGTCTATTCGGTAGAGTCGGTCATCAAGAAGGCCGCCGCTGAAAGCCAACCCATGCCACCTAAACATGATTCCTACCTGTCAGCCGTTTAGAAGGGGTGTACTACAAGATCGGTCGGTGCGAACAGGCCGGAAAGTACAGAATGTCTTTTTTTGCCCAAGGGACTCTATGGGAGTACATAGTAATACACCGAGCGGGGAAATCGCTCAACATATGCATCATCTTGTCACTTTTTATATCATACTACTTTTGCGGGTCGACGCAGTACACTAGTACTTTTGTTTTTGGTTCCCCTGTCCAATAGGATTTTTTTGGGTTGGATGGTATATGGTGGCTAGAGACTCCGCAACGAGTCTCCGGAAAAGACGCTATCCTCATCTCCTGCGCGACGGCTTCCCTGCTTTCCTCCGTGCTGCCAGACCACCCTGGCGATTCATGCCATGGCGCTTCGGAACGGGGTCCATTCCTTTCGACTTGCGCCATTCCTCTCGTCGTGAGCCGCGTGGACCGTGGGTCGACACAGCCGTTGATCCCCGGGGTTCATCAAGAACCATCCCATCTAGAATCACGACGTCAAGACGATGCGTACAAAATTAAATTTTAAAAAGAAAAAATATATTCAAACTCGAACACACCTCTGTCTTTGACCGCAATTGGTACATCACCTAGAAGAAGAAGAAAAGAATGCGCATACGTCAACTTGATCGTCCTCATCGATGCACAACGCGTGCCATCACTGTCCACCCGTCCGATCCAATCTATTCCATTCTGATCTCATTCCGTTCACACTCCTAAACCCAATACTCGTGCCCATCTTACTTCCCTCGAGATTCTCCCGCGAACCCGAGTAGTGCCAGGTTCGTCGGGGCCACCAGCCGCGGGTGAAGCACCCCCAAGCATGCATACAAGGCCACGAGATCGTACGAACCTTGAACCTGAATCTGACCCTGACCTTCGTCCTCCATCATATGCTGGTTCTCTGCAGCATCTTCATCTTCCTGGCCATCAGCGTCGCCGTCTGGTGGTGCCCTGTCCTTGGTGGCTGCGAGTTTGGTGTGTAGTCTGTTGAGACGAGCGGCATCGGCTGCGGCGTATTTTCCAGTCACGCGCTTCTTGGCGCGGAAGGAACGTTTTGATTTTGAACGGAGAGACTTGGCCATTCTTTTCGTGTGTTGTGGTGGTAGTGGTGGTGGTGGTGGTGGTGGTAGTGTGTGAAGAAGAGAGATCAAGTGACTGCAATGTGCACAGCCACACACTGCAGGTCGAGCCTGAGCAAGAATGCAGGCTCGGCCATGCTGTATCATGCGAAAAAGAAAAGAAAGAAAGAGAAAAACATTCTTGATCGAGACCAGATCCATGATCACGATCCTTCCAGATCGCTATCAGTGCCGTCACCATCGCGTTGCAACTAGTAGAACTACAGACATTTTTTGGTACATACGCGATCTATTCTGGAGGTGCCTCTCTGTGGAAACGCGACGTGACTCAGTACGAGAGGAGGATAGAGAACAAAGGACACTTATTATATAGAGCACGTTGTTACACCTTGGCGCGTTCGCGTCAGTGATACACCGCAAGAGGTGTGTTAGCATACGCACCGAATGAAGACTTCGCCCAGTGTCCCCGTGGACGCGCCATTCTGAAACTCCTCGGTGTTGGCCAGCTAATATAGAGGATCAGACGGTATCCTCGAACGGGTCGGATGGACGGCTCACTTGGAGATTCATATAACCGTCCGTGCTGACGAGGAAACCCTTGTATTCCAGACCCCACTTGAGCTTGACAAAGACGGGCTTGCCGGTGAGCTCCTGCATGAACGGCTTGGGGTTGACTGGGTTTACCTGATAGTGGTCAGTGCGGGGACGATATAGAGAAAAGACGTGCGCACGGTGGACATGGATGCGTTGTCGGTAGAGTCGGACTTTGAAATGGCTTGGTGTTCGTTGTTGATCGCACTCGAACGTCATGTCTGACCGCGAGGGACACGTTGGCTCCGGTTCCACAGACGATGACCTTTCCTTGCCGAAAGCGACCGTCTCGAAGATGATCAGCGGTGCGCGTACAGCTCACAAAACACCCACACCCCGCTTAGTTTACCCGCATGTCCTTCAGAACTCCTCCCCAACGAGGTGACGTGCGCCAAAGACACACGGGATCTCGTCATCGAGTGCTGTGTAGGTGAACAATGAACCGCGACAACTCCATGGAATTCCCACCCACTCACGCTTGCGCCCCGACCAGAATTCATCCATTTGATTTCGTCCGAGGCGAACGAAATATGTGAACAAGAGTCGAAAAAGACAATCGCACCGGAGCACATCATTGGTGCGCTCAAGGTACGCACGGCAGCTATTCCTAGTAACTATGCCTTCCGACCGCTTGCAGCGCCTCGGATTTGATTCGTTTACGTCCGAGGTGGAAGATGTTTTAAAGGACCACAAACAGCAGCAAAAGGTGAGTACCGTGCATCGCCTCAGGGCTCTGCTCATCTTGCACACAGGACCGAGAGAAAAAAGCAGACAAGATCAAGGACTCTGGCCTGACGCCAGAGGAGCTTCAAGCGAAACAAGAAGAGCTGTTCGCACTAAGCCGGGCTAAATTTGCACAACCCCAGCAACAAACGTGACGGACGGAGAGGGTATTGTACACGTTCGACTACGTTATCATTCTTGATTAGTCTGGCGTTACGGCGTAATGCTTCGAGTCTCCGACGAGGAGAATCCCCGTTCCACTCTGCCACTCCGCTCTCCGAAATGACTGATAACGATGGCAACCCCTGTTGGTAAACGACGCCGACACGGATGGCGTAAAATGCAGCTGCAGTGCACGCTGAGATGCAGGGCCGGCCGCGCTGGATACGCACGTAACCTGGAAGATGTCGCCATTCTCCAATACCAATCCAACGGCAAGGCCCCCTGAAAAGCTATTTCCGGCACCTTCACGAGTCTGTTGTTTCAGGTGGCGGGATGGGTGTGTGAGATGCTGCGGATGCACTGACCTACGATAGGCGAGGCATTCTGAGGCGTCCAAAAGGCATCGATCCATCTGCAATTCGCAGTCTGCGACACATGCGCCAAGAGCGTATGATCACACAGCCTTTTTCCAGATCGACCTATGCCGAGATCGAGGAAGCCAAGGGCCGCGGATTGAACGGTGTCGCGCGTGACAAAGAGACACCTCTTCGGCATTGGGGCTGTGGATGTGAGCGATCGGAGACGCCAAGATGCGTCGTACTAACTACGTGAGCACATTGATGGAAGCCATGGCGGTGGTGAAGGCAGGCCAATTCCTCGGGAACACATTCGTTTTGAAGTGAATGGATCGTGTGCGGACGAGGGATGGAGAGAGGATGGAACGGACGTGAAGAGGCTCATAGATGATCAAGGCGGGCTTCCAATCCACCTCGGAAATTACTTGCAGGGGCGGAGCAAATGAAATGCAGGTTCGATGCAAATCCCGCGGGGTCAGCGGGAGAGGCGCAGTCACCACCGTATCTGATGAGGGCTCGCGTGATCTTGCGATCGGCGTACGAGCGGAAGATACGAGAGCAACAGGAAATCGGAGCTCTTGTCGATGATCATCTCGACGGTGGGGATATTCGTGCGCCGATATGTACCTCGGGGTCGGCGATGAAGACAAAGTCAGACATCGGAGTCGGAGTGAACCAACTTGCTTGGATTGCGCGACGATGCAGGTCTGGACGGTCCTCTACGACAAGGGCGACTTCCCCGACAGCGTACGCTCTTCCGATTGCCCCAACAGATCGTCACTGATGCGCCCGATAGCTCTACAACTCGGCCCTCCCGCTCGTCGATCAGCCCGCCCGCGCAAAGATCACTCGATTCCACCGTCGTGAGGACGCCTGCCGTCAGCGTCTTACCCCCCGTCTCCCTCTCCCCCCATTACACCCTGACCCCGCCCCCTCCTAGGTTCCCTGATCGGCTCGCTTCTCCCCCGCGTGCTCCTCCGCAAACGCGGCGTCCCACGCGACGCAATCGCCTTTGCCGCGACAGACACCGGCAAACCCTATTCCGTGCGTCCCCCCTCTCCTCCAGCCCCCGCACTCCTCATCACCGAACACAGACGACCCCCGAGATCGATCCCCCGCTCGGGTTCAACGTCACCCACGACGAGGGTGTCGTCGCGATGGCGTTTGGGACTGGCGATCTCGGTCCCCCAGCTTACAACATCGGCGTCGATGTCATGCAGCTCAAAGTCCCGCCCCGGACGACCTTTCGCGAGCTCGTCGACTCGGTATCCAGCCAGGTACGGTTCGCACACACCCCTGTCGTCGTCCTCGTCGTCGACCCATCCAACGCGCTCATCTGTGCCGTGCGCGCCAGCTCACCCCACTCGAACTGGCAAGCCTGCTCGCAGATGTCCCAGAATCGGAGGCGATCCGCCGCTTCTATTGGATGTGGACACTCAAGGAAGCGTACACGAAAGCGCTCGGCATCGGCCTCGGTTTCGACTTTCGGCGGATACAGTACGATGTCGCGCACGAACTCATTTCTGTCGACGGTGAGCCTGCGCGGGGATGGCAGTTTCGCAAGTTCGAGGTAGGGCACAGCGGGCACAAGTATGTTGGTGTTGCTGCACGCTTTGTCGGCGGGCGGAACGTGAGTCTGGTAGATCTGGACGAAGGTTCGTTGGTGTGTTACGGCGCTGCATCGTTTGTGCATCGGGCAATAGAGGAACTGGCTTAGATTCTCGTGACACATTCATTATACAACTGTACTATGGGTATTATCGGGTATACGTTACCCAGCCTTTTTCGTTCTTACACACACGCACACACTACACGCTCTTGCGCACATACACACGCACACACAGCCATGTCATGTCCATGTCTAGTACGCAAACACGAGATCCAAATCTTCAATCGGGAGGGGGATGCTTGAGAGGGGAGACGACTGCCAGACGCGCTTTGATTCGTCGTCGCGTTTGCGTAGGGAGCCCCAGTGCATGCCGCACAGCTCGAACGCGTCGAGTTTGGAAAACAAGTCCAACGCGTTGGCCACCTGCTCATAAAACTCCTGCACGCGCGATCAGTGTCAAGTTGCAAGGGAAACGGGCACACTTACTGCTGTGGGTGGCTGAAATAGGTTCCGGGTCGACGTGACGCGGATGTATGCGAGATGGGGGAGATGATGGTGGAGGAGATGGAGGAAGGAGACGGGAGACGCGTTCGTGACTGCGCTCAACATGTGTACAGGGGCGGTGGAACGGGCCAGCATGGGAATGTCATCTTCTGCGGGGCATGTGTCATTGAGATGAATGCTTCTTACTGGCCTACCAGGCACGATCACGCTTGCGACACGCGAAGGGCCGGTGAATTGTTCTAAATGCGGTATGGATGACTCTGGGAGGGCAGGGATTGGCGAGGTGCGTGGCAGGATGGTGGGTGGGGCGTCGACCTCGAGTTCCAAAAGAGATGGGGCGTTTTGGAGGAAGCGGACGACGTGTTGGTCAAACGCAAAGGTGGAGGTGAAATGGACAAGGTTGGGATACGCAGGTGTGTCGCGCAGGACCCAACTTGCGGAGACATCTACTCGGAGGTGTAGACAATGGAGATCGGACATGTTACGCAAAGCCTTGGCGAGCATGTCGTAAAACGAGCGGAAGATAGGGGAGTGGGAGTCGAGTGCGATGTAGAAGTTGCGAACGTAGCGGGCGAGATGTGGGCTACGAGCGAGGAGGGGGACGAGGGCGAGGTTTCGAGACCAGGCGCAGACACTGAGATGGCGATAGAGGACGCGCTGTGCTACGGGACATAAGTGGGAGGAAGTGCGTGCGAGAGCTGGGAGGGAGGTATCGGGGAGGAGCTCTGCGATGAGGACGAGCAACTCTACGGGGAGAGCGTGTATGGACATGGCGATGAGAGGGAGAGTTGCGACGAGAATTGGGATGAGCGCTGGCGTTGCTTTTATACGGATGGGGGGAGTGTAAAGTAGTTATGATCATGACGTAACAATTATTTCTCTCTCTAGCCATTATGTGGTTGTCGTTCAGACACAGACACACAATATTTACCCGTTTCTCCTCATCTTCTACTACACAAATCTCACTTGCTTGTACAGCTCCATACCCGACGCGAACCCACTCTTGCGGTGAGCTCAGCTCAGCACACCTCGGCTCTTCCGTCGTACTCGCCGGTTGGCTCCTTCCTGAGCGGTATCGTTCTCTTATCTGGTCACCACGTTCCAGCTGACGACCCCAAATACAGTAAGATATCCAACGTGCTCTCCTTCTTCCCCATCAAAGATGCTTCTGGAACGACACAGCTCGTCGTGCGTCGGAACCCTCTCCTCGCATCTCTTTCCGACGTCCCGGTCGAATCAGCAGTCCTCATACAAGGTCGCGTATCCGAGCGCCCTCCCAAGGACCGGCGCCCAGTCAGTCTTCCCCTCCCATCCCTCTCCCCTCACTCACCCCCTCCCAGTCTCCCACCGGCAACATCGAGGTCCACGTAGACGACTTCACCGTCCTCAACCCCGCATC
>JBBPNU010000659.1:0-14519 GCA_038091055.1 Leccinum angustisporum
AGACCGACTCGATCAATCCCCGAACAGAACATCAAGATATTATGCTACTTGCCGACGGAGATGCCTCAGAGAAGCGCCCATTTTGCTATGCCCGTGTTCTCGGCATATATCATGCAAACATCATATATGTCGGTCCTGGGGCGACGGACTACCAATCGCGGAGACTAGATTTCCTCTGGGTACGCTGGTTTGAACTATTAGACCAATGTTCTGGTTGGCAACATACTGCCCTTGACCAAGCAAGATTTGTCCCGATGGGTCGGGATGACGCATTTGGTTTCGTTAATCCCGCAGACGTGCTACGATGCTGTCATATTATTCCTTCGTTTGCTGATGGGAGATTGCACCTCGATGGTGTAGCAATGTGCAATGCTCGTGACTCGGAAGACTGGAAAATCTATTATATCAATCGGTATGTAGGTCCACAATCAAATTGACGTTATCTGATTGTATTCGAGGTTCGTGGATCGCGACATGATGATGCGATATCACTGGGGACATGCTGTTGGACACGTCTACACACACACACCGGTGACCGATAACAATGACTCGGATGATGCCGCTGGCATGCACAACGATGATTTTTCAGAAGCGGCCCCCACAATAAACCAGCGTCAGAGTCATGGTCTAGCTTCTGGATCTGTGCCTGACGACCGTAATTCTGACGATGAAGATGACGATGACTTTACGCAGGGCAGGGAATACCTGGAAGAATCGGACGGGGCTCACCCGTCCGACAGCGAATCTGAGTCGGAACTTCTGCGAAATGCAATTTATGAATCAGACAGTGATTCGCTGAATGGCAACGACCCCTCCCAATTTTACGAATTCTGACTATATCACTTTTCACTTTTTTAATGTACACTAGTTTACGCACACACGGGGCCCGGAACGGCATACCAAACCTGAATGGGCAAGGTGAATGATCAACTTGAACCGTGACGGAGGCCTGCAAACGCGAGTGCACTGGCAAGAGGGCACACCTTGCTCGAATCCTTTTACTACGTACACCGTGCCACTCCAACTTGAACTCCACTGCCAGGCACTCCGCACAGGCTCTGAGAGGGGCCAAAGACGATGATCCAGCAAATAATTCTCAACGAATCGCGTCTACCAGTGACGCCCCTCTACTGGCAATAGACTACCTACTACCGACTGTATCCGTGACAGAGTTAGAGCTCACTACCAACCTCAGGGTCGAGGTCCTTCCCAGCGACAGTACCGCACGGACATAATCTGTGAGGATTTCGCCTCCGTCGAACTTGAACCGCAGAGTCGCAACTCGCAGACGACAGGATTGAATTTCCTACCAGTCCACACTCTCTTCTTCAGTCAAACCACACCAAGTCCGTTTGGCACCCCTAGGGCCTTCCTTACACACCACACGGCTGACGACGACTTTAGGACATTTTCCCGTCGCGCTGCAAATCCGTTCTATAGTACGCCTTCACCTCGACCCACCCTAACAGAAGATAGGCTTGTCCTCACCCACCTCTCCCTCGTGCTGCCAAACGTCCGAAACTTCCCGCCCCCTTCGTCTCACATCAGCACACTCGATATTCTCCTCGCACCTTATGCCCACTTTACAGACAATTCCAAGTATGGCGTCGGACACTCACGCGATCAAGCCGCTGTCGTGCAAACCGCCGCAGTCAGAATGATGACGCAAATTGTTGGTCCTTTCTCATTGACATCTTTCGCTCCCTCGCTCTCTCGTTGATGATCACGCCTTCAAAGTATCCATTTCCCTCGAATACATCATCACAAACGCATGATATCTTGACCAAGATACAGAGGTCGTCGTACGCTGCAACATACTGTATTTCGCCACACGGCGCTGTGGTACTTGACGGGCCAGACAACTCAAAGGATATAGCATCGCTCCTGGAAAGAACAACGACAAGCAGGAGTACGACCAAGTACGCCTTGAGTCTGTTGCTCACTCTCTCCATAGGTTTGTTGTTCACCTCATATTAGGCTAGGATGCGTCCTTGCACGGGCTGCATCTGTCCATTCAAGAACAGCTCGCTGCACAACCCTTGCAGTGGATAGGGACGCCCTATAGGACATCCAAATATGCACGGGTATCAGTATTCCATAGAAACTGATAGGACGGCCTATCTCGTCCGCAGGCCATCCCAACGTTTGAATACGACAAGGTATGTTGCGTCGATTCTGGTCACACATCGCGCTGACAACGCTCGATCAGCAGTCGAAGACCTCGGGAGATCGACGGGCTGACCTGTTCCCAACCATGAAGCCGCCAGTACGTTACGAGTCCGCTGGTAGATTGACGAACTTGGCATTGCCCTATGACCAAGTTACCGAATGACGTCTTTGATCGTGCGATTCAACGGAGTGAAGGGCGTTTGGAAAAGGTCAGCGAACCGTCAGCGTGGTGTATGACGGATTAGAGGGCAGCGCAATCGCAGGTACACTACCACCTCTCGCCGCTCCTGTATCTGCCGCGATGTCAGATGTTGTCCAGGCCGAGAAGTATGTGTAAGAAGAATACGACGAGGAGAGAGGATTGGAACGCGGAACAGGAACAGTGGGGAGAGGATGACGATGAAGGAGACGAAGAAGAAAGCACACCGCTCACGCACGACGAGATCTGGGACGATTCGGTGCTCATCGACTCGTGGAACTCCGAGTCTGCACAGGCCGAGTATGAAGTACGTCTCTGTCTTGTCTCTGTCCCATCTGCGTCGCTCATACTACAACATCTTTACTAAGGCCTACCACAGTACGTCGAAATCTTGGCAATCCGAACCCATCAATAAGTCTCCGCTGTGCGTACCGTACCGTCTTTCTCCCCATCCCAATCAGCTAACGTGCGTCTTGCTACTAGTAGGTGGTATATCGGTAGCCCTACTCGGACAGCGATCCACAACCACCCGCGAAGTGCGTCGAAACATCACATTCTCAAGGCCAAGATGGCAAACCCGAACCAGATACCGCCCGCTTGACTTTCACAGTTACGTCTTGACGCACGATCCCTCCCGGCGCCATACTCGTTACATTAATTTTGAAGCTTCTAGCAGCCGGCCTGGCATTAAATGGATGGTCGACGTCACCGAGCTGGGACGCTAAAGAACTGCAGCAACAAGTCGGGAAAAATGAGCTTGAACTTGCATGGCCTCCCAACGTTCAACTTCAATCATGAGGCACGGGTGACTGTATCATCGAGTTGAAACCGCAGACCTCATTACTATTGACACGGTGACGAAGGAGACACATACATTATCATCTTGAAGCTGACTCAGAATGGCGTTTCTAAACGCATCTAGTCGCATAAAGCCCGCTCTTGTCACAAGACTGGACAGCCTCAGCTTCGAAGATTTCTGGGGTGCTAGTGATGCGGTGATCGTGGAGGCAAGAAGAACTGCCCACCGTGCCATCAAGTTCGCTGATAATCGATGCAGGGTATTCCTTGCTGGTTTGCCGTTTGAGTAGCAAAATGTTCATAGCACCTACCTGGACTATGCTGAAGAATTGCAAGGCTAGGGAATATTTGAAACAATCTGATCGCCTCAGCAGGCTCTTGGCAGAAATTTGGACGAGTCGAATTTTACCTAAGTGAGGCATTCGCGACCGCAATGACTGATGACTTGAAGCATGAGGAGAAAAGATCGTGGTAAGAAACAATCGAAGGCACCTGTGCGGACTGTGGATAGAATGGCCTAGTCCCAATGTGTCAACATTGAGTTTCTAGGGATCAGAGAGAGGCTACGTACGAGAGAGATGCTTATCACAGCATGGTCGCTCCATTCACACTCCATCCGTGAGGAAACCTTGGAAGAAACCATTGGGACGGACAAATTTAGGCTTACATTTCCAAATGCGCCATACAAAGAACCTGTATGATGCAGTGTCAACACTGTCCAGGTAAGTGATCATCGAGCGTACAGGTCAACCACACCGGCAACCATAAACTGACAACCAATTGACAACTAGAAATTGGAACGGTTGATTTGTATGCTCACCCCACAGATGTAGGCAGTCTAGATCACGGAAGAGACGGTAAGCATCGAAATCAGAGTTATGCGACTAGTTTAATAACTCACGGCCATGGACCTAGGCACGGTGGAACTTCACAAAGGTACACAGAAAGCGATGAGAGGCACTTACCAAACAATACGGCAAACTACTTCTGGTTCATCGTGGTGCACGATCAGGTAATATTCTATAAAGTGGATCGAAAAGGCGGTATGCAGACTTTCCAGGACCTTGTGGAGGGTTCACAATCCATGCAGTCGACCTCGTTCAATTCGTATCCAAGAGGAATGCTGAGCGTACCGTATGCCCGCTATCTGCTCCGGGTCCTCTGAATGAGCGAATCCAGTTAAACCAGGTTCGTCAGGTCAAACTCACCAACCATTTGATGATTCCGATCCGAATTAGCGTAATTGACAACATAGTGAAAAGTCTGTACGCAGAAGACCCCGTAGAGTAGCATAGATATCAGCACTCCGAGAAATGGACTCTGCATCATCTTGATAACAAGGGATGACATGACGGGCCCGTCTGAGGGGAGTAAACGGAATGACCAACGAAATTCGTGGCTGTTATATCTGACATTTTAAGGAGACTCGGCTAGGTCCAAACAGAGCAGTAGTCTGATAGGAAGGGGGATCCTCTAAAAGGAAAGCAAGGTGAAACTGTAGTAATCAGTGGAATGCCAGTGATTGGCTGCCAATCATCATGTGGTACGCAGATCTGCGCTGGGCGAGCAGGAAGACCCCTTGACGAGCAGTTGCTGACATCGGGCGGTGCTAAGGAAGAGATTAGCAATCAGCATATGCCATTCGTGGACCGAGACAAGTGTTGCAATACGACCAGAGCAACTTGTTCGAACGTCCAAACGTTCGTGTCCCTCTTTCTCCGACGTGCAATATGATCGCAACTGTTCGGAAAGGACTAGCACAGTAAGCAAGCTTGCAAGGGTACGACTTGCTCGCACGCGAAACAACGCCATCGTCGTCACCGATCAAATTTCACTGGCTGATGATCAAAGTCATCCTGAGACACCAAAATAATATTGCGCCACAAGTTACCATGAGATCTGAAATGGCGACTCAAAGATCCTCCCGCCGTCACGCGTCACGTACGTGAGAGACGGCAATGCCCGACTCTGACTATATTGTTCAAACTCAGACTATGACCTACCATAATGGAATAGGAACACTTCTACCAAGTACGTGAACTCGAAAGGGACCTCAAGTTGCTGGTAGTGGAACTCCTCCATGCCCAGAACGCACTACAAAGTAACATTCCAATGTTTCGTACAGATAATATGTTGGTCCGTCTTCGATCAATCTCCGTTTGACACCCAAGTTAATGATCACCGCCATCTTCGCAGCTCCCCTGTGCTACCGATCCTGGTCCAAGCTGTCACCCCGCCTCTTCTTTCAGTTCCCCGATAGCTCCGGAACAATCTCTTTTCACTCCCCCGCCGCCTGCCAGGAGACGGACCCGAGTTTTCATCGATCATGTAGTCGCTCCTCCGTTACCCAAAGGATTGACATAAGGCGGATTACCAGCCAATGTCTCGCCAATCAGACACACATCCACCAGTTTCTGTTTCTCCTGTCACCAGAACTGTCGGACATTCCCCCGTTGCAGGATCCCCTGTCAAGCAGCCACCCTCTCCTTCGCTTCAGGGACAGAAGGGCAAAGAACGCGAGCGCGAGCGCGACGTAGTGTCTCCTCACGAGAGCCACTCGCTACAAGCTCTCCCTGACCGGGCAGACGCGTCTTCCGACGCGCTCACCGACGCGTTTGACGGCCCCACAGAGATCCCTCTCGAAGACGAGGATACTTATCCCCTACTCACTTCTTTGGACCTTACGACCAATTTGCGTTTTCAATTCGCTTACACGTGGCGAGGGAACGCATCAAGACTCCGGGAGTCAAAGTTCTCTACACTTGACAGCTCCACAGAATGTCGGGCATTAGGGTTCTATTTTTCTTTGATTTCTCGTTGGTGGTGCTATTCGTTCTTTTTGACTCTAGCGCACATAGAAGGCATGGTGATTATATCTTAGCACTCGAGCAACGGTCGCAACTCGCTCAGCGTCCGCGCTTCCGACCGCTTGGAACATGGTGCTGGCGCCGACGTCTCGTCTCCGTCTCTACGGCAGCGCCGTTTACCGAAACTTCTGGCTTATCTTCGTCTCGATATGTGTTTGCCTGTTTGTCTCGGCCCCTGGAGCTGTTGTCCGCCTCCACGGCACTCCCTACCATCTCGCATGAGCTACGAGCTTCCCAGTTTGTCTGGGTCAGTTCTACGCATGCTCTCTCGTCGACCGCGTTCCTCCCGATGAGCGGCCGGCAGCCTACCATTTTGATAGCGATAGGGTTCTTTGCAGTCGGCAGTGGCATCTGGTGGTGCAAATAGCATGAACATGCTCATTACAGGCCGAACCGTACAAGGCTTGGGAGGGGGAGGCGTACAGCCTGTCACTGGCATCATCCTTGCCGATCTCGTTCATGTGCTCATCGCCATGAATCTGTTGAGCGCCCTCACAACGGACTCGGCATCAGACACGGTGCGGACGGGGTTCGCAGTGGGGTACTTGGAGTTACTGAATCGCATGGTTGCCCATTCAGTTTTGATCATTAAACCACTTTCAACCTAGAGGTCGACTTATTTGCACGCTTTTTGTCTTTTGTCGCACAGAGATTGTCTGATCATTCCCAATCCACAAAAGCGTGCACCTCCCTCCAGGACCCTCCTCCTTCACGTCTTCACGCATTTTGTCTCTTCATACCTCTCCCGGGCCGACACCGACATCTTTTCTTTCGTGAAGCAATTTGATGCTACGATCCGTACTTCGGTGTTATCATCCTTCTTTACCTCGCGTGCAGCTCTCGAGCAACACAACGTTGCTGATATTCCCAAGCTACCCATTTCCGCTCTTCTTTCCGCCTCCTCCGATGGAGAGGCCTCCATATATGCGCTCCTCGGTGGCCAAGGAACCAACGAAGTCTACTTTGATGAACTCCAAACACTCTACGATACCTAAAAGCCATATGTTTCGCCCCTAATCACTGCAGTTACAAACGAGATACTTGTCCCGCTCGTCGCGGCACATCAGGCGTCAAGTTTCTATAATATGGCATGGATGTCGCATCATGGCTCTCAGGAGCAGTCCCGCGCCCACCAGTCGCGTACCTTGCATCGATTCCCAATCCACTTCCTCTGATTGGCCTGACGCAGCTCATACAATATCTAGCTATCTGCCGCGTCTTAGGACTCACTTCTGGTCAACTTCGCGACCATATCGGCGGTACGATGGGTCACTCACAGGGCGTTGTCTCTGCTATAGCCATATCCGCCTCCACCCCTTACGATTCCTTTGACATCAATGTGAAGAAAGCAATTCGCTGGTTGCTTTTCTGCGGCATGCGAGGTCAAGAGGCGTTTCCTGTGTTGGCACTCGAGCTAGCATTCTCCAAGATGCTATCGAAGGCGGTGAGGGCTAGCCTTCACCCATGATATCCATCAACGGTCTTTCGCGTCCGCACAGCTCCAGGCCCGACTCGATGCGATCGCACGAGAGCATAGCGACTCACACGTTGACGGAATACAACCTGTCTTCGATCCATTGAAAGCCCGCCACTTCGACTCGTCTTGGAATTGGGTTCGTCAAGACGCGTTGTTGATGTACTGGGACATCATCCATGGCCGTCTAAATACCGTCCACTGGGAACTCACCGCTCGTTGCATTGCTCTTCTCAATAGGGCAGATCCTGAACTCTTGACCTACATGCAGCATTACATCAATCGCTGTGACCCGAGCAAAGGTGACACATACGCTCTTGCGAAACAATTTGGTCAGCAACTCATTGACAACACGAGAGAGATCTTGGGCCGGCCTCCTGTTTACAAAGATGGTAAGCGGCTAGGCTCTCATTTTTATCCGCCTAATCAATTCTGTTTCGCAGTGACATTCCCCACCGCTCCCCACACCGAGGTCACGGCAAAAGGCGACATCATTTATACGAGAAAACGTCCGCAAGTTGCAGGCATACTTCGAAGAAATGGCTAGCGGCGATAATATTTCCACTGTCAACATTTAGAAAGTTCAAGAAGACGTTCTCAAGCTATGGACTGTCGTCAAATCGCAACCTGGAATTAGCCAAAACCAGAAGAACCGCATGAAAGCCTTGTACGAAGGTGTTGCGCGTTCTCTCAGGAAAGGCCCCGAGCAAACCCGAACGCGTATGCGAAACCGCCGTTCGTCGTCTCAGTTCCTTCGACCCCAAGTCTCCGCAGACACTCCTGTATCCGGCGGTAAGGTACCACTTCTATGCTCTGCAGTCTGTAGAGGCAGTGTGTTTCGTGGTCGATGAGTCGTCTTCGCACGATATGGCTCTAGAAATCTAGAAATGCATGCTGGACGAGCTGGCATGGAGGAGCAACCCCCGTTTGCTTTGCTCGCTTACTCTAGAGGTTCATGAAGACTCCGTAAGTCGGACTTTCGCCCCTTGTTTTGTTTCGGCTCATAGTAACTTGCATATCCTCCCTATTACAGACGCTATCCAGGCCTATCGAAGGTATGTATATTGTGCTAACGGTATACTTGGGCTAAAACATCACATCTACGCCGGTCAGATGACTTGGCAGAA
Source organism: Leccinum angustisporum (assembly GCA_038091055.1). NCBI lineage: Eukaryota > Fungi > Basidiomycota > Agaricomycetes > Boletales > Boletaceae > Leccinum > Leccinum angustisporum. Next base: position 8,635 of record JBBPNU010000659.1, read on the forward strand.
ATTCGACACATCATTTGTGACCAGCTTGGTCCCACCAAGTTTTCAAGGCTTGCCTACTACGTAGACCATTTCGGGACCGTTTTTCGTTTGGTGAACGGGAATTGGTCGGATTGATGGCGCCATCTTGCAGTACTTGCGGAGAAATGTACGATAGTGTCGGGCAATGGCGTCGGTCAGCGTCGAAATCGCATATCATTGATGCATGTCGAGAGGTGGTATCTTCGGTCCTTTGAGATGTGTGGTGGATGAAATAGCAACGTCAGGTACAACATTCAAGGATAACAACGCCCTTCTTACTGGTGTTGGGAAGGATTCCATTGGTGTCAAAATTCTCAAGGGTCTGCTTGCCGGTGGTGCTCACATCGTCATCACCACTTCCCGCTACAATAGCTCGACTGTCGAATATTACCAATTTATCTACCAAAGCTACGGAGCACGGGGTTCGGCTTTGATTGTCGTCCCTTTCAATCAGGGCTCAAAGCAGGATGTGGAGGCTCTTGTCGACTACTACATACATGCCACACTGGAAATGAACCTTGACTACATCCTTCCTTTCGCCGTGATACCAGAAAATGGTCGAGAAATCGACGGGTTGGACGACAAGCCCGAGCTGGCGCATAGGATCATGTTGGTCCCGAATTCTTGGTGCTATGAAAACAAAGAAAGCATTACGTCAGTTTGTCACGCGGCCCACCCAGGTCATCCTTCCCCTCTCTCCCAATCACGGTCTGTTTGGCAACGACGGTCTGGCATATTCAGAGTCAAAGATTTCACTAGAAACTCTCTTTCAACGGCGGGAACTCTGATTCAGCAATGCTAGAAGTGTTAGAAGTGTTGAACTTGAACTTGGACTCCTAGTGTCGGAAGTGCCGGAAGTGCCGGAACTCGGACCAAGGTTGCGATGACGGAACATCGAGCGCGCTCGGAGTCCCTCTCCCACTCCCTCCTGCACGGCGCATCCGATCACGCGACCTCAACAGGACCAATCTCTCCCCCCCTCCCGCGCTCTCTCCCTCCCACTCCCTCTCTGCGCAGCGCGTCCGAACGGACGCGCCCGTGTGCTCGACCTCACCAGCGCCATGTGCTCTCCCACTCCCACTCCCACTCCCACTCCCACTCCCACTCCCACTCCCACTCCCTCTCTGCGCAGCGTGTCCGAACACACACGCTCTCGCCCTCACCAGCACCTCCCTCTCCCTCTCCCTTCAAAGATTTCACTAGAAACTCTCTTTCAACGGCGGGAACTCCGAGAGCTGGGGAGAATATCTGTGTTTAGCCGGTGCTGTGATTGGGTAAGAAATTTGCTATTGATGTCTTAGTGCGTTGCATGCTCACTTGGAATATGTAGATGGACAAGAGGCACCGGGTTGATGGATGCCACAAATACTGTTGCACACGAGCTCGAGAGTCACGGTGTTCGCACCTTCTCGGCGAAGGAGATGCCATTCAACATCATTGGACTTCTGCATCCCCTCCTCTTCAGCATCACACAGGTTGAACCAATACGAGCCGATCTGAACTTTGGTGGAATGGATCGCCTACCAGACTTGACTGAGATCAAGACTCGCATTCGCCAAAGCTTAAATGTGAAGAGCGAGCTACGACGCACCATTTCCAGGGACAATGCTCTCGACTTCAAGACCATCAATGGCGTTGAAGGCGAAAGGGTGCTGCAAACCCTCAACGTCATTCCCCGCGCCAATTTCAAGCTGCGCTGAGCCTGTAAGTTCCCTTGAGGAACTCAACAAAACTTCGAGGTATCATCGACTTGGAAAAAGACATCGTTATCACTGGATTTGCTGAAGTCGGTCCCTGGGGAAGCTCGCGCACGAGGTGGGAAATGGAAGCGAGTGGAGTCTGAACAGATGATGTAGGGGCCGATAATGTTGTCTTATTGATGAGCGATCTCGATGTGGTCCAAGTGTTTGTGGCCGGACCCCGGAGTGGGATCTGCCATCTCAACCCACTGTCACCTGCCGTGCCAATATAGTGTTGTGATTTCGATGGATCAAAGGAGATGAAGATATCTTTCCAAAGCGATATTTGGCTAAATGTGAGCAATATCCCCTCTGGCCCACGGCGCTCATGATAGTTTTCTGATGGTACCGTTTCAGTCTCTCGATTATTCATCTTTTGGCTCTTACTAGCCTCCCCGCATTAGACAGGGAATTGTGAGCCGCTCCAATGAATCTGATATTGGGACCGACCGCTGTGTATATGGATGACGACAGTCCGTCGATTCAAAACTCGAAAGTCCGGGAGAGATCAAGTCAGAGTGTCCGATAATCATAATGCCAATCATCTACTGATTCCCATAGTGATTTTTCTCTGGGTTCCTACCGCCTGCCACAACAATGCTTGCAAGCTGAATCTTTCACAGGCACGGTGTTGCGAGTGAAAATAGCATGGTCTGGCCTTGCTACAACATCTCCCAACAGCGCCACTACGTGACCTTTGAACCCTCGCATCTCGCTTGCGAGCTCGGAGACAACGGCGTGTAGGTCACTTCTCGTCCAAGTAACCGAAGAGCTCTCTTCACTCGCAGACTTTGCTCCAGCACTCGCATCCACCCGTTGTTCGCAGCGTGCAATTTTCTTTTCCGATCGTTTGTCAGCAGAGTCTTCGTCACGACCATGCTTCAGGTTGTTGCTGGCACCCGCAGGCCTATGATCTAAGGTACGATATAATATATATTAAGATCAAAATTCGTGAACACATAAAAACTGCCACCTTTTTGTGTCAAATCGCTGATATCATCCTCCTCCCTCTTCCCTCACAAAAGTGTGATTTTGGATGTGGATATCTATTTTGGTCAGACTAGTATGTGAACAAAACCTGACAGTGTTTTCCGAGTTGAATGTGTACTTTGAGTTCAATGCTCTGAATATTTACAAGTAAACTAGTCGTGCATGACTCAGACTCGGACTCGAAGGTGAGGCTCGGAGTGGCATGTCAGCAAGTATTACGTGGATGGTGCAGTGTGTCTGCAACCTGGAACCCACTGGCAGGCCAGAGTACTACTATTGCTGCATGTATGCAACTTGGATTTATCATGTCATAATCAGATTCATGATGCCTAACTTACTAAGGCATGGTATACATCATCAACAAAGATATATGTATATAAATTTAATCATCTGCAGCTGAAAGGCCACCTATGTGACAATGAAATAGCAGGATGGGCCATAAAGAGACAATCTTCTGTAATCATGTAGGTGAGATGACAATAGTTGATGGATACTGACAATGTTTGCTTGAGATGATAAGCTGTAATCAGTCAAGAAAACAATTACAATCCAATCTAAGTGGCTTAATTGGTGGATCTTGATAATCTTGCAGTCACAAGGATACTTATGTGACAATGGAACAGCAGGTTGGGCATAAAAAGACAATCTTTTGTAACTGTGTAGGTGATATGACAGTGATTGATAATCATTGACCAAGTACACCAGTGCTGAAATGACATTATCATTGGTACATATTTTTTCTACTTTTGTGTATATTTCCAACTTTCTGCTGTCAACCTGGCAATGAATGATATTCTCTTAGCTTATTACATCAAGTTTATATATGTTTGTACGAGCCATCTTATATCAGTTTGAAGGACTGATAGGTAGATACAATCAATTGCCAAATATTACCACATTTACCAGCATGATATATCAATTCATATCTGAGACTTACAACTGCCTTCCCTGCAACTAATGATATTTCCTGATCTTGCAGTTATCTTTTCATATCAGCCATACATTTATTGGTACTACTCTGATAGTTTGAACACCAGAATGTCAGCTCTTGATCATGCTGAACTAATCATGTCAAAGAACTCACAGGTAGTTATAACCAATTGCCAACTGGTACCAGTATGTTATACTATATTCATATTTTAGACTTTCTGCTGCCCTCCTTGCAACTAATGATATTCCTTGATCTTGTAATTACCTTTTTGGTACTACTCTGATAGTTTGAACACCAGAATGACAGCTCTTGGTCACACTGAATTAATTATGTCAAAGGACTGATATGTAGTTATAATCAATTGCCAACTAGCACCAGCAAGTTATATTATATTCATACTTTAGACACTCTTCTGCCTTCCTTGGAACTAATGATATTCCCTGATCTTGTATTTATCTTTTGATATCAGCCATACATTTGTTGACATTACTCTGATAGTATAAACACCATGATGTCAACTCTTGATCATGCTGAACTAATTATGTCAAAGGACTGATATGTAGTTATAACCAATTGCCAACTGGTACCAGCATGTCATAGTATATTCATACTTTAGACTCTCTGCTGCCTTCCTTGCAACCAATGATATTCCCTGATCTTGTACTTATCTTTTTATATCAACCATATATTTGTTGGCAATACTCTGACAGTTTGAATATCAGGATGTCAGCTCTTGGTCATGCTGAACTAATTATGTCAAAGGAGTGATAATAATTCATCAAGTACACCAGTGCTGAGATAACATTATCCTTGGTATATATTTCTTTCACTATCTGTTCATAGCCTTACCTTGCTGCTGCCTACTTGGCAATTACTGATATTCAATTGTCTAGCGCTTATCTTATCATATCAAGTTTATATATGTTTGTAAGATCCATCTGGCTATATCAGCTTCTCCCCAATTTCCTGATGGTGCCATTCAAGTTCTTGGATGCATGAGTACTCAAATTTCACCAGATTGCGATCACACTGCCTCTCATTTGGTGGATGCAAATCCAAGACACACAAACTCACCAATGCAGAGCATATACAAATGGCAGCTATTAATCCCCAGCTTCTCACAGTTGCTGTGCATGCTCCATCACCAAAGGTGTCTCCAAATATCACAGAGGCTACAGACTTGGACCAACCACTCCAGACTTCAACCATGAGATCATTCTCACAGAACTCTGTGCATGATTGTCAAGGCCAATTACCTAGAAGCTTCTTTGTCTGCTACCACGTGGCACCCTACCAGGACCCCAAAAAATTTCTGGCAGGTAAGTACTCAATTGCAGTCAAAAGAGCTAACTACTCTCTATTTGATTCCCCGGACGGCAATATGTCGTCCATCAAAAACCGTGCACCCGATAAACAAGGAGGTTTATCCTTAAAATTCACCTTACCCCATATGAAAACCCGCTCAACTGCCCCCATCACTCTGTCGCATGAAGACATCATAAAACACCCAAACTGGGAAAGCATATCTAGATTCTTTGCTCCTAGTTCCCGTTGGAGAACCGCTCGACCCTAGTCAACTGGCAACAGTACTGTTTCACATTACTCAATTGCCTAATGTACCCAAAACAGCCACTGAAGCATTGTGCGTAGTAGTCTTCCTGCTGTTACAACTTATCCCTCAGCCGCTATCTTTTTCCTTCTTCTAGTCTTCCCACAGTCCTCCCAAGTCTTCCCGAAAGCCATTCCGACTTCTCCGACCCCTCCCCCCATCTCATCCGTCTCTCTCTAGTCTCTCGTCTCTCTCGTCCTTGTCTCTCTTGTCTCTGTCTTGTCTCTGTCTCATCTCCCTTTGTCTCTATCTCCGAGTATCTCCTATCTCTTATCGCCCCTTATCTCTTATCCTTGCTTACTCAGAACCCTAGTGCTCCGCAGCCTTCTTACTCATCCTTCTTACTGTGGATCTCTGATCTTCGACTTCTTCTCGACTTCTCGACTTCTCTTCACTCCACATATATTCTTATTGTCCACTTATAGAATCCCCTCGCTTTCCCCTTGTTCCTAGCATCTCCTTTTGTCTTGGTCCATGCACGCTTCACTTAGCTATATTAGATGTCTCCTGTAGTTCCCACGATCCTCATCTTGGTCTACCTACACTATCATCTGCTAGCTCTGTCTTTGCCATGCAATAGACCCTCTTCATTCACTCT